>VDFB02357429.1:0-23808 GCA_007258455.2 Sequoia sempervirens | reverse complement strand
TTTACAGAGCCCAAGCCTCCTTGTTCTTGATCAAGGTCATC
Source organism: Sequoia sempervirens (assembly GCA_007258455.2). Lineage (NCBI taxonomy): Eukaryota > Viridiplantae > Streptophyta > Pinopsida > Cupressales > Cupressaceae > Sequoia > Sequoia sempervirens. Next base: position 23,767 of record VDFB02357429.1, on the reverse strand, counting down.
AAGCTCAAAATAGCCGATCAAAGAAATGGAATTCATGCAAAAAAGGTTAATTGAAAACTGCACATTATAGTGTGAAGAACTCTTTTCCACAATAACTTCAAAAAGATTTTCACCACATGTTATTTGGTAAGGCTGAATTTTGTCAATTGTTGCTTGGGTAATCAAAAACTGAAAGCTATCCTCGACACCTGCTCAAGTTATGGCTAACAATAGGATCTACACATTGAGGAAATTCTTCATGGATGAAATTGGGATTAAAATTGATAATGGAAAAGAGAGTGTTGACCATAGGTTTACTTAAATGTTATGGTGACTATCCTACTATTGGTTCAATGTTCATGACCTTTATCTACTAAAAAGTTCTTGCTCATTCATACCTTGTTAATTGTACCTGTGATATTCCATTGCATATGTCTGATGTTCTTCACCTTGAAATGTCCATATTGAAATATAGTAATAAACAGTAATAAAGTAATTAGAGTAATACAAAATACTTCCAATAACACTAATCAAGAGTAATACAAAATACTTTACGACACCCTATGTTTTACAACTGTGAGTGGGTTGATGTTTTTTACAACACCGTGTGTTTTACAATCTGCAGTTTTATAAGACAATAGTCAAGAATTAAACAGTAATAAATAGTAACAAAGAGTGATAAAAAATATAATAATAAACATTAGTAAACAACAATACAAAATCTCATTCATTCAACTGTAGTGTTTCAAAAGAGTAATACAAAATCAAATTCAAAGTTTTAGTCTCCATTTTTCATTTAACAAGTCTTTCGACATCCTAATCAGATTCACTCTTTAAATTTTCTATCTTTACTTTTGTTCCCTCATTGGAATGACAGGGGCATCCTACGTCAAGCCACTGAATAACCCTTTCATCATTTGATGGAACTGGTGCGGGGTGGTCAAGTAGTGCGCATAGGGAAAGATACATCTCCCGTATGTCCTCTTCTATGTGTGGATCAACAACATGACCATGCAATCACATTGCTTGGTCGAAAAAATGATCACCCTGATATTGTATGGTGCTGCTAAATGTTTGTTGTAGACACCTCATATCTGAGGATGATTGAGGCAATGAATGTGGGAAGATGCCACCAATGAGGTAGACACCTTGATCAACATCATATATTTCCAATGCTTCCTCAAGCTAAACGTGATTGACCACATGTCTCCAAACATACTTTGCACACAAAATCTGAACTTGAATATGGTTTGTCAGCAGGTCCATGTAGTTTGATAGGAAACCGCATGCCACATCAGCCTCATAATATGGGAGTACATGTTTAGTGGGCTTAGGAAATCTGTCGATCTTGCGAATGACATCCTCCACCATACGACAATTAAATTTGAAGGCACGATGCAACCTCTCTGTACTAAAGGGACTGCCATTGTCTTCCTTATTTCCATGGGGAAGTTTCCCAATGTGAATTCTTGAGTTCAACATTTTTGGTTGTGCTGTCAAAAAATAAGGGAAAAAAAGTTAGTAACAAATAGCGCTGCAAGCATCTAGAAAAAAACTGATATTTACTTCCAACTACTAATTCATCGACTACTTCACAACATAAATAAACATCACAAAACATTTATGAAAATAAAAGCTCTTAGTTAAATGAATATTGTTTGTAAAACTACATATTGGAAAACACAGGGTGTTACAAAAAACTGCAACCCACTAACTCTTGAAATGTATTCCTTTATGGACTGTGATATACTTTTGAAACTCATCCATAAACAAAAAAACTTTGTTACCACATGTTTGTCCCTTTATCATTTGAAAGTATTCAATACATTCAAAACTCTATCCCTTAGCAAGTTGGAAAACACAGTGTGGGATGTCAAAATGCACTGAATATTTGCAGGTTGGAAAACACAGTGTGGGATGTCAGTACATGCTTTTATGAATCTCCCACTTGAAATAGGACATGTATATACATGAGTAATGAGAGTAACGATTATCCCTTTCAACAAATCCAAGCCCATACCATTTCCTCCTATGCCATTTGTATTTCCTAGCCCATGAGTTTGCAGCAATTCAGATGCTACAAAGGGGACATTTTTCAATGAAGTGCTCTTCCTATTGGCCGAAGTGAATGGCGAGGAGGTGAATGGTATGTGCTTGGATTTTGTTCAAAGGGATAATCGTTACTCATGTATGTACATGTCCTATTTCAAGTGGGAGATTCATAAAAGTATGTATTGACATCCCACACTATGTTTTCCAACCTGCAAATATTCAATGCATTTTGATTTACCATCATATCAAGATTTTGAAACCCACATTTTAGTCCACCAAAGAGTTGTAATAAATTTTTTAGGTGAGTTTCATGAAATTCTCAATGTCTAAAAAATACAAGAGTTTCATTGCAACCACACTGTCTACGTATAATTGCAAGTTGGAAAACACTGCGTGATATACAACGTACAACCCACTGTGTTTTCAATAGGGTTAAAATGTATAAAGTTTGTTATTGCCTTTGAACCCTACATACAATGTTGGGTATCGACTCAAAGTTGAGTTCTTTTCATTTTGTTTAGGTAAATTTTTTATTATCTCAGATCTGTAACTTAATCCATGTTGGCATTGTGGTTAGTTATTGTCAAGCTCCATTCATATGATTACAATTGTTGGTTTGCATTGTGTCAAGTGTTAGTTGTTCCTGTCATGGTTCAATTTTCTTTATCATTTGGGAACACAAGTTATAATTTCAAATATCTTTATGATATACTGTTATGTCAGGACAACATGCATTTTTTCAAGGAAGCATTGATTAAAATTTGTTAAAAACATTTCAGTTTTGTAACTGTTACCTCTTAAGGGACATTTAGAGAAGAAAGTTACTTTTCAGTTTGAAAAGATACTCCAGTTCAGTAATCCATAACATTATATATATATCCTTCTAGGTATTCTTTCAAAAATATGGTGAGCAGAAAAGAAGTATTATTCTTAGTTTAGAAATGTCATTTCATTGATTCATATTTGAAAGTTATTTGGATAGCACATTCAGTGCTTTGTGAAAATAATCAATTATGTTGTACTTAAACTTCTGTATCTGAATCTTGAGTGATGTGAGATCAGAAGATGTAAAAGAAACAAAAGTGATACTTTGTGTATCATTAAAACATTGATTGAAAATGTTGATATATAGCCAACGAAGCATTGTAAACAACAAGTTATGAGATTAAGCCAGTGAGGCAATTTTTGAGTAGTTTTTCTACCCCAATAGGGTTTTCCACTCAAGACAAATAGGGTGTTATAGTCTCATTCATGTTTTATGGTTGGGAAGGTTTTTGAATTGCTTTAATATTACTTATCTCAGTGTAATGATTGCATTCAATTCATGAATATGTTAATCATTGAAATATAAAGAGCATATATTGTTTAGATTCATTAAAGGAGAAAATTTATCTAAGAAACTGACTAAAATACTACTTTTGTATTAATGAAGTTTTTTAAGTTGGTTTTAAATGAATTTCCTCATGTTATCATATTTGTTTTGTTATTTTTGTCTAATTTATTAATTTTGAGTTGATATTTAAATGAGTGGAAGGTTAATGATAAACCACATTGCAGCAACAAGAATATCAATCATTTTGGCATTCTATCACCACGATACAGATCTCTTTGAGGAATCCTATGAAATAGTCTTCACTATGCTACCAACAAATTTCATTCATGCCTAAGAAAAGAAAATCACCAAATAGTTCACTACCTTGTTTTGCTGTATAAATCCTAAAACAGTTCTTTGAACAAGCCAAACATGCTTGCAAAAAAGCCTACTAAAGCATTAATAGTAAATATGTGGATCTCCACAAGTCTCAACACCATGGTTGGAATAGTAAATATTATATTGAAAATGTATCCAAGTATAATTGAAAATATAATTATCATTGCCTTCCACCAATTACCATCTTCAGAAACGCCATGATGTCATAGACAAAACAATAGAAACAGTTCATTTCTACTCTATGGTTTATCAAGCGGAATTCCAATCACCATGGTGGTGCTGCAATGCTATTAGACAATCCATATTTCATGCATTATGCAAGCTTCAGCATTTCAAACACTAGATGTTTTCCAACAGAATATATACGCACACAGGATCCTCCAAGTTGGAAAACATAGTGTGAGGTGACTATATAATCATGGAAACATAGTGGGGAACCCATAGACAAGCAATCATACAGTAAATAATTCATTTCCTTTTGTCTAGTGGTTTGTCATGGCATTCCAATAACCATGGTAAGCTGTAAACGTTAGTACAATCCATATTTACCATCACATGTTTATAATAATCTAATGTTTTCCAACAAGCATATACATGCACAATATGATTGGAAGTTGGTAAACACAGTGTGAGGTGAGTTTATGTCTACCAAAACACAGTGGAAACCCATAGATAAGCAATCATACACAAAAATAGTTCATTGCCTTGTCTATGTAAATCGACCTTTATATAGTATTGTCCACCTTATCTTGAAGAGTATGCAATCATCCAATCAAGTTGACTAAGATCCATTCATGGCATCTATCATTGTCCTAATGCAATGTAGATCCATCATAAATTGAAAAATTTACAGTGTACAAAGTAGCAAATTTGACCTCCTAGGACCTAAAATAATACCCTTATGATACTAGTCACAAAAAAAAATGCATTAACTTTGTGCTATGCCTTAGGTTGGAGATGTCATACACTAAGCCTCCATGATTCTTGTTCAAAACTGCAAGTCATCTTAGACTGAACCTGCTTGGATAATTCTTTGTTGTATTGAGGGATGTTTGAACAAATCCTATTATCAATGCTTCAAGGACATACATCATACTATGAACCACATGGTTGATCAACTAGATATCAAAGTCGATACAAGAACCTACGCAGTTGAACACTTCAACTGGTTACTATTCAATTGGGTCTATTTTAGTTTACAGTTTTCTCTTGCTTCAGTCCCATTTGGTATGCGACAGATATATTGTTCTTTCTATTTTCATTTTTCCCTTCTTTGGAGGGCTATTATGTATCTTAATTAGATGGTTGCTATCTAGTTGTACTAGTTATGGCTATTATTTGAGAATAGCCATGGTTCTCTGTATTTTTCTCAATAGCTTTAATTCAATAATAAATAAAAAAATTGTGCTATGCACTTGTTCAAATAGACAACTTTCGCCAACGAAAATTATGTAACTTTAGAATCAAACATACATAATTAAAATATGCACTGATATGTATTATGACAATTCTACGACATAAATCCATTAAGTCAGTACTGCAGTAGCCCAAACCTAATATCAAGTTGACCTTCCATCAGACAATTTCATAAGAAGTTATGTCCTCAATCATAACCACAATTATATTCTACATCGTTGTTGTACCGTCCATATCACAAGAAACTCATTTCTATGCCAAAAGATAAAACAAGGTTATCATATATGACAAAGACAAATGGAACTTATATTTTAGGGATTTCTTTTGTCAGGCTGTGGAAAGCTACTTTTCTTGGCATGTAATACAAGGCCATAATTGGGAATCAATAGCATGTAGCAATATGAAATAGTCAATATTTATTCTAGTGTATACCCTCATGCATGGACATATTGGATATGTGTATTAAGTTGAAGATTAGAAATACCTATAGATTAACCTAGTTTGAGCTTAGCATGCTTTTAAAATCAAACTCCATATTGATACAACAAAGCAAGTATATTATAAGCTATGATGTCAAACTTGCATATTTGTATTACTGATTTACAAATTTCTTCTGCTAACACCATAAAACAGTAAATTTATTTCGAAAGACTAATCATTTCATTCTAATGCAAGAAATGAATCAAAATACTAAAGACAATCTTTGAATCTTACCTAGGAGGATATGGGTTGCTTCCCAATCCTCAGCCCATAAAGTTCCAGAGTTATCACAAAAAACTAATACTAATACTAATCTTGTCATTCTAATGCAAGCAATAAAACAAACAATGAAAATGGTCTCTCAATCTTACTTGATCACTATGGGTTACCTTGCAGTCTGCAACCCCCAAAAAAGAATAAAAATGCAATAGAACAAAAGCATTCAAGTGCACAACAGAGAATACACTTCTAACAATGATTATGGTATGATGCATGGAAGCTTACACAACACAATGTGCATTGGATTCTCGTTGTTAGCTTTAATGAAACCATGGACCATAAAATATCTATAACACTCTAAAGTAAATGGTAAAATACATATAAGATAATGGATAGTGTGATTGCAAGTTGGAAAACACAGTGTGAGATGAGTATATGTTTGTGAAAACACAATGGCATGCCCTATATAAGCAATCATACATAGAAACAGTTCACAAGCAATCTCATTCCAATCACAATGGTGTTTGAATGCCATGACCTTCTAGATCTACTAATATGCTTTGATAGAAAACACACAATGTCTTCCAACAACCATTTACATGCATAGTGATTGGAAGTTGGAAAACATAATGTGAGGTGACTATATGTCTCCCAAAACACAATGGCATGCCATAGATAAGCAATCATACATACAAATAGTTCATTGCCTTGTCTATGGTTTGTCATGTCATCCCAATCACCGTGGTGTTGCAACGCCATCACAATCCAAATCTACTATTATGCTTTCATAGAAAACACATGATGTTTTCCAACAACCATATACATGCATAGTGTGATTGCAAGTTGGAAAACACAGTGTGAGGTGAGTATATGTCAACCAAAACACAATGGCAAGCCATACATAAGCAATCATACTTACAAACAGCTCATTGCCTTGTCTATGGCTTGTCACCACATTTCTTTGAGGCAATTTTCAAACTGTTCACTACCTTGTCTCTATTATTGCTTACTATTATGCTTACTAATATGCTTTCATAGACAAGGAAATGAACTATTTAAAAAAATGCCTCAAACAAATGTGGCCTCTTGGAATGCCATGACAAACAAATACAATTTGCAGTTGTAATTATCACTCCAATATGAATGAAATGGAAAACACAGGGTGTTTATAAAAATGCAACCCACATCACAACATACACAAACCCTCGTGGGTGTTTATAAAACAATGCCTTTCATTACATTCCTAAGGTCTAAATAACAAAAGCTTGTAAAGACATTCATTTTTTTCTTCTAAAATTCTAAGATGCAAAATACTGGGTTTTACAAAACCCTAAACCCACTTAAAGTTTGAACACAATTTACAAACAAAAACCCTCATTACATTTTAAACCCCTTTACAACTAACAACCCAAATCATTACAAACCCCTCAACTCACTTTTTGTAGTCTCCCCTTGCTCTGCAACCTTTCACTTGCAACTCAATGGGTGTTTTAATAACATGCTTTTAACAACAACGCAACTTTAAATCCACATTTCATTACATTCCCATGGTTTTAAGAGCAACACATCAAACAATACAAAAACGTATGAAACAATACATAAAAACCTTCAACATTGCACACAGTCGGTTAGAAACACCTCACCTCAAGTCGCTTGGTGCTCTCCCCTGCCTGCGATGTGCCCTTGCTCTCCAACGTTTCGATTTCAACCTGCAAAATGAGAATACCCGAAGCATAGCGGGTTTTCCAAGTGAACAATACCCAACAATTTAAACCACAACACCGCTCGTCCGCACTGCCCTTCCCGCACTAACAGTTACCTTCTCGCACAAGGCAAAAAAATGGCGATGTATTATCGGCAATGGACACCTCCTTGCTTCTCGTGCCCTTTCCTTCGGTTGTCGTTTCCATCACTTGTATCATTCGTCTGGCGGGCCCCGCGTAGTGTCGTCTCTTCATGTTATGTATGTTTTCATGCGTTTCTGTATGTGCATAGGTGCTTTTTGTCTAGGAGTTAGCCGGCTCCGTATTATACTGAATACAAATTATAGCATTTCTTAATACTTTCACTCATTATAAAAAATGGATTCTAGTAACAACATCTGGTGAACACATTTCCCTATCTAATTTTCTTCCATAGTTGTTTTCTTTTTACATGTTAAAACAAAAAACTTACATCTTGATGGTGGATCACGAAATGTGATCCAAAACGATGCAAAAAAATCACACAATCAAATCCAGAAACGACAACAAGAAGCAAGCATTATAGATTGTAAAAATCTTTTAAAACAAGTGCATATCAGTATCAGTAGCCGACCAGCCAACTAGAAATGAAAACCGTTCTGGAGCTGAGATCTCCTCATGACATGACACCCTATGCAGATATTTTCCCTGCACCACATCCTCCTCTCTTTTGGACTATCCATACAAAATTGTTTTTGAAGATGCCTTACTAATAAATGACAGTAAAATATTTCATATCAAACTCAAGAAACGGACAAAACTGAGCTGCCAAATAGCTATGAAAACAAAGCCAGGACAAACAAGAAACAAAAAATGTCAATCTGCCCAAGTCACACGACCTCTGTTATTCAACGATGATCACTATTCTCTCTGTACGTCCACTCAATTTGCCTGGACAAACTGTTGTCCCGAAACTACCTGCTGTGACGGCAAGACTGGCTAGCGTTGTACCGGCCATAGGATGGCCAAGCGTTGTTCCACACATTTCACTGGGTCTGGAAAATGGAGGAAGACTGGGTTTTCGAATTAGATTTTTTGCTTCATGTGGGATAAGGCAATTGGTCTCTGAAAGAATTCCATTTCAATAACGATTTGCGTTAAATGAGCCCTTCCATACGCAGAGTTTTGATTGAAGCTTTGGTCATTATTAGGGCTTGTCTAAAGACCGTCTCTGTGGAAAGTCTATGGGGATTGATTGCAGAGGACCACACGTCTGTCCAAGTGAACTGTAAGGTAATAAATGTACCTTTCTCTTAGTCTTCTTCGATATTTATATAGATATTTTAATGGAGGACAACAGATTTGAAATGAGAATAATTATATTTTTATGGAGGACAACAGATTTGAAATGAGAATAAATGAATAAGTTTGACCTATAATAATTATATTATTAGTTAAGAATTAACATAGTTGTCATGTGCAAGATTGGAATATTGTGGAAAGGGGTCAGTTAACCCCGGATTTGTTACAAAATTTGGACCAACTATTGGAGATTGATAGGGATGTGTAATGACCTGACTTTGTATTGCTCTTTTTGGATTGAATAAATTTTTACCCCTCTTTTAGTTTAACATAGTTGTAAGATAAATTATTTGTTTTCAATAAATGTGGAAATTAAATAAATAAAGGTATCTAGTTTAGATATGGGTATGGATATGTTTTGACATATGGTTTAAGTGATTTGTTAGTTTAAGTGATATGGGTATGGATATGTATCAATTTTGGTCAATTATACAATCATAGATTTGATTATAGGTGGGATGGATAAACAAAGAATTTGGACCAATCTATGGGAGTGTAAATGAAAATGTAGGTGTGGTTTGGGTTAAGGTGAGTGCAAGGTCTAACATTTTCACCATTACATTTTACAACCGCTTTGACTTGAATGCATGCAAACTTTTATGAGAATGCATGCCAAAGTAAAAATAAGCAACCACCATGATAGAAAATTTACTCAATCAATCATAAAAAGGATATAAACAAGCATTTTTGTGTCACTTATTTGTACATGTATTCTCTTTGAATGAGTACTCCATTTCAGAAACTTTCTAAATAGAAAATAAATGAATTAGTAGCATCATGAAGGCATATAAAATACTGATTATTGTCTAGAATCAAATGAAAATGAAAAGAAGGAAAGAGTTGAGATAAATTTCACTAAAAGTGGTGGAACAAGCATGCCACCTAGGCCAAGAAACTAATACATACCATCTTGGCGTAACAAAAGTAATGGGGTATTGAATCTAAAATATATTTTGATCATGTGGATATTCACTAAGATGTACTCAAGAAATGGATGTTAGTGACTTTATATGGTCCCCCAATTAGTTGCATGGAAAGAATACAATTAAGAGAGAGGAGAGTTGAAAAAGATATGTGAAATGATATAATGATATAACCATGAACACACAAACACACACACACACACAATATTATTTGACATCATAACAAAATAGTATGTTGTGCTCATGAAAGCACGTAGATATAGGTGACAAATGTTGAAACTTTGATGTGTTATTCAATTATGGATATGTGCACAAAATGGGAGCCAAAAAGTAGGAAAAATTATTTTGAAGGAAAAATAAAAGATAAAACACTCATAATATAAAAAATAGTGTGTTTTCTTTATAACATGAATACATGAATGTTTGGTCTCTTTATAAATTTAAGCACATTATACTACATAAAATCCTAAAAAAGTAGTAGCTAAGATCTACCACTTTAAAAAAAATTCTTAATAGCTAGTAGAACATGTTGAATGCACAAGACAACTAAGAGGGGCGGGGGATGAAACAATTGTGCATTAGAACATCAAAATCTTCATTAACATTCAGATCAACATTAATCCTTAAACCCTTAACAACCTTTAAACCATTATCATCCATTAGCAGAATATAACCATGAGAAATAGTAATCCAAACATGTCCACACACATGAGAACACCAGATTTATGTAGAAAACCCAATAAGGGAAAAACCACATTGAGGATCATATCACAATATAAAGTAATTGCAACACCGAATACAATAGGCTTGCTGCCCAAAAGAAAGAAGGGTTCACTACCAATGGCTCACTACTAGAATAGAAAGAAGAAGATAGAAGATTGTTACAATGAGAAATCCATCTTAGAGTAACAAAGATCCACCACAACTCTACACCATCAATAACCTCCAGCTCACTACTATCAAAAACTTCAGGTACTTTGTAAATGTACACCCTTATGCTCACTGCATTGGAGTCATAAGCATTAAGCTCACACTTTAGATCTCTACATCTAATTAAATTTTCATCTCAACACATCCTCACATCTACACATGCTTATCCAACAATTCACCTTACCTTTATACCATTCAAAACCTTAGAAACATCTTTCAAGGTTAGCTATACCTCAACATGCAAATTCAAATTAGGTTAGCACCAAAACATTCTCATGATGGAGAGGAATGAAGGAAGACCACATCACACCTTAACTCAAACCTAAATCCATGTATGCACGCCTCACCATGCTTCCACAAACACTGAAGCATATCCACAATTAGTGTAAACACACAAGGTCAACCGAACCTGTGTTAACACCATTAAACATTTAAGTACACGCTTCCGAAAATCCAAAGATGACTTGTGGACCACACACAACACTTAAACACATTCTAGAATATTCCATCAATACCTTGAGATCCAACAAATCCTTCACAACATTATACACCTAAAAAATATATTCATTTTGTACACCTAGTTAACCTTCCACACACTGTAACATATGAATCCAATCTTGTGGAGCACCATGTTGAATGCACACAAGAAAACTGAGAGGGGGGTGAATCAGTTGTACATTGAAACATCAAAACCATCATAAACATTCAAATCCACATCAACTTTATTAACCCTTAATCTCTTAGAATGATTTAGCATGAAAGCAAATAACAAAAATTGAAACACATCAACACCATGCACAATAGAACACCAAATTTATGTGGAAAATCCAAGAAGGGAAAAACCATGATGAGGATTGGATCACAATATAAAGTAATTGCAATAGTGTTGAATACAATACGATCACTATCGGATGGATTATTGCCCAAAAGAAAGAAGGTCTCACAGCTAATGGTTGTTGCAAGTATGTGCAGATTGGTGTTTTCATTGATGTCAACAATCTTGTGTTGTCATTGGTGTCAATTGTATGTGTTGAGGAAGATTGATGTTGAAGATGAATAGTTGGTGTTGTTTATGCTTTGATTTGTTGCATTATGTTGTCATCAATTAAGCTATTGGTGTTAACCTCTATTGTTACTTTGATAATATTTTTTCTATGGTTGTGGTAGTGTTGAAGATATTGTGTATATGTCTCTTGTGCTTGGTTTCCAAGTGCTTTTGAAATTTTTTGATAAAAACAAGAAATAGTGTGTTGCAATTAAAATATTAATTTAATAATGTTTATGTTGTATTTTTCTTGCTCATATTAATTTGTCACCTAATGTGACTTGGCATGGTGATTTTTTGACATATTGGGAGGTGACATGGGATGTGACATGGATGTTGTGGTTTCCACATGGAAATGTAGGCATCTCACTTTGGGATGACATTCCTTGACATGTCTCGACATCTTTGAGGGATTCTATGATAAAGTATGATAGATTCTTATGGAAGATTCCTATAACGATTTGATGGCGTGCAAGAGCTAGAATTTATGAAAAAATTGGACAAGTGTTAGAAAGCATTTGATGAGGGCCACACTGCCTGAAACCCATGAAAATCACAACAATAGATACCAACACAGGAGATGCAAGAAAAAAAAAAACTCACTTTCAATTATTTTCAAAAAATAAAATTACAGATTCAAAACTTACATGCTACAGCCTCATGGGCTTGGAGAACCACACTGCCTGAAACCCACACAAATCACAACAACAGATGCCAACATAGAAGATGCGAGACAAAAAAATAACTCACTTTCAATTATTTTCAAAAAATGAAATTGCAGATTCAAAACTTGCATGCTACAACCTCATGGGCTTGATTCATTACAACAAAATCAACTCTAAAAACAAATCATATTATTCAAAGCCACAATCTGCACTAATGGATCCACCTTCTATGACCCCCACTTATCACTTTTTATTTTACCCAATAACCACCCTAGAACATGTTCTAGAAAGTGTAACTTCCCTTTGGTTTTAGCACCAAAAGTCTCACCGTTTGATTTCTTTCCTAGGAAGATATTTTAATGAAATTCACTTTTTATAGGGGCAACTTTGTGGGGCCATAACTTTTGATCTGGATATCCAATTTACTATTATAACATATTGTTGGAAATTTCTCGAAGAGATCTATAACGCTGAACCATCAAAGATTGGTTTGTCCACTTTTCAAGTTGTTTAAGGGCCTATAAGGTTTCATATCTCAATTTGAAGCTACATTGAAGAAATTTCTCAATATGGAAACTTTAATATCTCCCAAACCATGCAGGGTGTTGAGATGATTCTTTTGCAGAAAGAAATGTTTTTTAGTTCTGCTCCTTAGGGTAAATTTTTAGATCCATACGAGCTCATTTAGGCCAACTTACTAAAAATAGTAAGTGGTTGTTTCTTTCCTTTTCTAACTTATAACTATCTTACACCCCTTAAGTGCCATCATGGAACTCAAAACAACTAAAGAAATTAAGGAATTTTTTTTTTTTTGGGTGATGCAAGATTCCCTACACAATTGGATGCTCCTACATCAAACACCCAGGGTAATTTGAAAAGTGACCCTATCACTTCTCAAGAGTTAGAGGAAAACCAAGATGGTTAATCTCAGCCTCAGACAACCACGATGAAACCTCAATAGGCCTTCCTCTCCACTTCACCAAGTACTCTTCCTATTGCTTGTTTCTTGTGCTTCTACCCACACGACTATCCAAAATTTCTTCTATCTCCTCCTTTCCTGAGGTAGATGCTAGGATATTCCACTGTGCTTCTATTATTTCTTCATCAATTCCTCCTTCATGATATTTTGTTAAATTTGAAATGTTAAACACGGGTGAAATATGAATTTCATCTAGAAAATCTACCTCATATGCATTTCCTGAATCATTCTTCTTAAGGATATTTCATAGTTCAAACTTCTTCATCTTTAACTTGTTGTATGTAGCAACTAGAAACCTTTCCTTTCGCAAATGAACCATGACTTTATTTCCTACCTGGAACTCCTTATACCTCCTTTTCTAATCTACGTTTTCCTCATATTGTGAGTTCACTTTATTGATATGTTTCTTCACCTCTTCATGCAAATTATTCTAGTGCTCAACAAAATCTTTAGCCTTAGCACTACTCTTCTCCCCCTTATCCACCTTTCTCAGTTCAAAAGTAGTTCTTGGACTACTCCCATACACAATCTGGAATGGTGATTTACCTATGCTCCTATTGATAGAATTGTTGTAAGAAAATTTTGCATGTGGTATAATCAAATCCCATCACATGGACTTATCTCCTACTAAGCATCTTAGCAGGTTACCCAAACTCATATTCACCACCTCCATTTTCCCATCAGGTTGTGGATGGTGTGTAGAACTAAACTTCAAATCTGTCTTCAACTTCTTCCATAATGTCCTCTAGAAATAACCAACAAATTTGGTATCTTTTTATGAAACTATACTCTTCGGTAGACCATGTTGTCTTACCACCTCTCTAAAATACAACTTTACAATATGAGCAACATCACTAGTTTTATGAAATGGAATGAAATGTGCCATCTTTGAAAATCTATCCACAACCACAAATATGGAAGCATGCCCTCTCTATGTCCTTGGCAAGACAAGAACAAAATCCATGCTAATATCCTCCTATGGCCTCTTAGGTACAAGTAATGGTTGATACAATCTAGTATTCTGACTTGCTTCTTTCACCATCTGACATACTCTACAAATTTGTACAAAATTCTTCACATCTTAGTGTAACTATGCCCACTAATAATTCTCACTAACAAGAGCAATAGTCTTATCTCAACCAAAATGTCCAACCAATCCTCCACTTTGCTTCTCCTTGATTAGATTCTCTCTCATAGAACTCTTTGGAATGCACAATTGGATTCCTCTAAACATCCCATCTTGGATTAAGAAATCCAACAATCTTGTCTTGGGTATGTGCAGGATCATGATGGGCCAAAAAGTGGTAAAATGATGGGTATGTGGATGACAAAAATTTTTTTACCCAAAATTGATGAAATGAAAAGGTTTTTTAAAGGAGATTTTATGCTTTCCACCAATATAAATTATGCTATACTTTGAATTTAATAAATTATTATTATTTATTTTGTATTTGAATTATGACTAAAGTCTTGATTGATAGGTTGATTGAAAAACATCTATAGTTTTCAAACAGTATCACATTTTTTGAATCTGAAACAGGCATCACATTATATGTTTTGCATACTATAAGATTAAAAAAAATGAATTTCATGAGCTTTTGAGCAAGTTAAGGTGGTCAGACATAGGTTTTTTTATATTTTTTAAAATTTGTAATTAAAAACTCATAATTAATTATTTACTTAAAAAATTACAAAAAAATATGCATCACATCCGAACATGAGTCATCTACTTATTTTTAAAATATTATAAAAAAATATTATCATTTTATTGTGGTTAGGGTGGTTAGATAGACACCTACTTCTTAGTTTTTCCCTAAAATTTAAGTACTACTGCATTGAAATTTCAAATTTGCACCAAATGAATTTTATTTTTAAATAAACCTAGTATTTTAGAAACTACATTCAATTTTGTACAACTTTTTTATTCTTACTATTTTGAAAATAATATATATAACTTATTCAAATTTTTACATCCAAGTTGCTAACTCTAATTTTTCTAAATTTTTTCACCACTTAAGGGCTTGTTTTATCCATGATGAACATGCACATACCCTCCTATCCAATGTAACATGTTTCAAACAAGCCTTCCAAGCTTCTGCAAAGTCTAGATCTTTAGGATACAAACTCTTGACTTAATTGAACCCAACAACCTCTATATTCATCTCTATCAACAAATTGTGCCTTCTACTCAAGGCATCTATGACTCTGTTTGACCTTCACACTCTATGTAAAAGTATAACTCTGCAAAATTCAAAACATTTATGTTCCTTTGATTTAACTTCCGTATGTTAGATACTACGACCTAATTGATCAATATATAGAAAACGGAAAAGCATTATTTTTATTTTGACAAATAATTGTTTCCATTTCTTCAAAGTCTAGACTATAGCATACTCATGATCATAGAAAAAATATTTCTTCTTAGCATCATTTAACTTCTAACTAAAATAAGAAATAGACTTACCTTCTTTATTCAAAACAACTCCTATGGCAATGCCACTAGCATCACAATCTATCTGAAAGACCTTGTTGAAATATGGAAGTTCCAAAACAGGTTGCTCTATAACTTTCTTCTTCAACATATAAAAACTTTTGGGTGCTCCTTTAGTCCACTTAAACTCTCTTCTATCCCCTCTCATTGCTTCATTTAGAGGTGCACAAATACTATTGAAGTTATTGATAAACTTTCTATAAAAACTTGCTAGACCATGAAATGACCTTACTTCTATAACATTCCTCAGGGTAGGCCATTCAATGATAGCGCTCACCTTCTTTGGATCCATTTTAAGACCCTCTGCTGAGACAACAAATCCCAAATACACCAAATCTCTCTTCACAAGACTACATTTCTTCAAATTAATCAATAGCTTCTCCTCCCTTAGCTTCTCAAAAACTCTTTGGATATGCATCATGTGCTCCTCTGATGGACTGCCATTAGGTCCTACCACTTTAGTTGAAAATGCATCAATAATATTGACCAGGTAGTGTCTAAAGGTTGTATGCAATAGAGTACATCTTGGCTAACTCTCTTAGATTTTTGAGTTCTCGAAATAGTTATAAACAAAAGCAATTAAACTAGAAAGCGTAAAGTTGTTTATGCTAGAAAGCATGAAATTGTTAAGCTTAAAAGCATAAGTTGATTAAAGTAGAAAGCATATAAAATTTAAACTAGAAGGCATATAAACTACCTAAATGAGATACTTGCATTAAAATTGTAAAGTTTAAATGAAGACAACTAATTGACTAACAACTAACTATTAATAAAAAGTAAACTTAACAACCTATAACTGACAACCAGAGTGGGTGCTTTGGAATTTCAAATATACATAACTAAAAGATGGAAAACTTAAACTACAACCTGTAGGAATAATTGATAGAGCTCGACACATACAAATAACATTCATCCATATTTATCATGTACAAAATAAAAGCACCAAAATTGAAAATAAAATACTTATCTATCCTACGAGATTCCCTCAAGTGGCCAGCTCTTAGGTATGTCTATGATTAATTTAGATCACATGAACTTTTGTATCTTCAAAATGAATCCATCCATGATAATTCCATTGCACAAAAATAGTAACTCAGGAAAAGACTGGAAAATCTTATTTTATTCATATCAGAAAAAGTGTAACACGGAGACATAGTTCAAGGCATATTATAATAGCATAACAGTATCCAATATGCATTGTTTCTGGTGGTTACATATATATACTAAATTGCTAAAAAAATCCTAGATTTCAAATACTGGAAGATCACCATTGAAAAAATCTTCTAACAAAATTTTAACTATCCAACCAATTGAGGTCCATAACATAAAACATATTAAAGGCTTGGAGAGGAGCCATAAAGTTTTTAAACAAAAATAAAATAGAAAGCATTAAAATACTTGTTCCACTATGCACTCTAGAATTTCCGGTGCCTAGACTTTCAGTGCTTTGTCTTCAACTCGTTGAAGTCTACTTTAAATTCCAATCAGCTATACATAATGATCTATACAATGACTGAAAGCTACACCATTATATCAATGTTAGTTAGCTAATTTCAATCGATTTAGAAAATAAAGATTATACATCTTTTTACAAAAGGTAAGCAATTATTAATCCTAAAAATAAACAATTGGAAGGGTAAAAGTGATTGGGAGAAATAACAAAGGGTATTTAGCTTATTATATTCATGAGGTTATTTATACCTCATCACTCTCCCCCTCTTATGCTTGATCAGGTCCTCCTGCTCTCTACCTTTCCATTTCCCTGTTCCTATTTAACTCATCACACTTGGCACTAAGGTCATATGGATCATCTACTTCTCTATCCCAATCATGAGGATTTATAAGGAAACCCTCATTGAATTTAACCCTTACTTTCCATGAATTTAAATTCTTAGGGTTCTATTATGTAGTGACATGTACTAGAGGAGGTGGTTGAAGAAGTAGTGGAGGTCTATACCTCATTCCTATCCATTCAGTTTTAAGTTGTTGTAGTATATATGTCAATGCCTTAGACCTTTTGTAGGACCACTTAATATTCGTAGGTGAAATCACCTCCCTCTTTTTAAGGTACATAGGAAGAGGAGTGTACCTCTCCTCACAAGCACTCCATGCTTTTTCTGTCAATTCTGGCCCCTAGACTTTGAAATGCTCAAAATAGATCCAAAGATTATCATTATACCTACTTCTCACAACTTCATGGATCCTAATGATTTGGAATTGAGCTTTAAAAGCAAAGGGTTTTCTATTAGGACCACTTAATATTCATACAAAGGGTGGACATGAATGCTTTGAGCTGAACTTCACCAACAAATAGATTAACAAAGAAATTAGTGTCTTTCCAAAAAGAAATTGTGTACAAAGAATTCATGCACAGTAAATTCTATTGAGAAAGTGTTGACTTTTTAAATGCTTTTAAAAATTCCACATCATCTAGATCATGTGGCAGATTGTAGGAAAATTTCAATAATTTCTACCTTAATAATTTCTCATTCAAAAACATAGAATACAATCTGGATGGTTTCATGTAGGCTAATAATAATTCCCCAATTTGGCATGCATTTTTCTTAGCCTGATAAAGCCCATCATATGATTCTTTTAATAAAACTATTTTGTTTTCCAATCTAGCATTCTCTATCCCTACCTGTCTCAGAAAATAACACCTTTCCATCCATGTAACCAACAATGGAGGTATATGAACTTGAAACCACTCCATTTCGGTTGGTTCAGTCTGCATTTATTTTGAATCCATTGTTGGTTTAACATTAATTTCCTGCAATTCTTGCTCCAACTCAACATTTTTGCTCATTGATGAATTGAGCTCAAATTTCTATTTTCTTGCTCCTTTACAAAAATTGTGAGTGAGTGCATCAAATTATCAGTTAAACTTTCAATTTATTTTTATTTTTCAAAAAAAATTATCAAATACCATTTACCTACCTCATTCCATTGTTGCACCTAAAATTGCAATTCTTTAATAATTTTATCTTTTTGTTCTATTTGAATCTTAAAGTTTTCAATTTCCTGATCTCTTTTCTTCAAAATGGTGGTGTGTACATCTATTTCCTTCTATTGTTGATTGATTTCTTCTTCATTTTTCTGCAAGTTACATTTTAACTAAAGAATTTCTTCCTTTAAATCTTTTAACTCTATTTATCTATGATCAAATTTCTCAACCTCTATATTTATAGAAAAAGGAAAATTAAGAATTTTTGCATCATTATTAGTCATATTATCTTCATCTTGTACCTCAAATGTACCTTGCTCAGTAACATTAGTAACCAGGGGAGACAGTTGTGTTGCAGATTCATCCTCAACACCCAAATTGTGTGGTGATTGTTCCCCTATTTTTTCTTGTTCTGACTAGAGTGGCATATCCTCCCTCTTGGCCTCAGGGGATTTATTGGTTTTCTTTTCACTTTCTTTTGTTGCTTCTTCATAAGGATGAACCTTAGTTTCTAATAATTTTTCTTCAATATTTTGAGGTTGTCGATCATGACTTTTCTTTTTAGGGGCATTCAATTGTTCACAAGCTACTGCAGCACTAATTTCAATTGATAATCACTTCTCCTTAAAGGAGGAGGTGTTTGCGATTTTGTTTTAGACCTCTTTTTCCTCTTGTGAGGAGGAGTATCCTCATCTCCATAATTTATTATGTTTACATTTTCTTGGTTGTGAGGGGTTTTTGAAATATTAGGTAAAATTTCTAGCACTTCACCGTTAGGAGCTATTATGGCATGTTGGGGTTCAAAAGCATCTTGAGGCTCAGGGGAAAGCTCTTCCAAATTTTAAGTTGCCTATGTAGATGATTCACCTTCTTCAAAGTGTTATATGGGCTCTCGGTTAAATTTTTGAAGAAATTTTTGCCACTTCCTTTGTGTTTTCCTTTGAAAATGATATTTACAGATTAAGTGGATGAGGCCATGATTTTTTAATGGCTTTGAACCAATTTTCAATCTTTATATCATGTTTACAATAGAATAACTAAGAAATGCAAGAACATTAACCCTAAGTGTAGGGTTTCCAACACCATGGCACAAATGTATGAGTAGCCAAAAATGTGGACCTACAATTACTGCACTTTGTCCCTTACAGGTAAAATATTTAATAATCCAAGCCACTATTAAATTCTCCATGGCTCTGGAATGGATATTCTTTGAAATCCTTTGTTTTTCCCTTGAGTATTTGCAATTTACAATGACTAAGGTTCCCCTTCCCTACTAAAAATCTCTACCATTTTCTGATAGGAAATATTGGTGGTTTCTAAAAATTTAATACCGTCATTTTGAATACTAAATAAATGAGAAAAGACTCGAGAGCTTACCTTGAATTTCCTTCCCCACACGATTGACTGACCATCTAAAAATTTCTCTATAAATTATTTCACCAACTACTCATTGTGTCCTTCAAATTTCTTCATGAAATCCAGCCACCCAACCCTCTAAAATAGTTCCAAAATATTTACTTAGTGCCAATAACTTGTCTGCACAAACTGGGTCAAATTTACGCTTAGCTTCTCCCATACTATATCTTTCTTGTGGCTCTACTCATTTTCCGCTGAAATGTCGTAGCATTCAAAACCTGTGAAATGTCGTGACCTACTGAAAAATTGTTTTAAAGAAAATTGAGAAGCAGAATAAAGAAAAATTAACTTTTCAAGCACTCTTACTTTGATACAACTGATAGGACATGAATTATTTGTTACATTTGAGCTTCATTGTACTTTCATTATTACCTTGCATGGGAAAAAGTGCAAAAACTATCACACCTCAAGCAATCATATAATCCACACAATTTACTAAGTTTGGAAAGGGGTGCTGATACATGCCAATTAATTTATTTATATTCACAATAATTACCTACTTAAAGTAAAATTTGTACGTACCTTTCATCTCGTCATCAATTTAAAAATCACTTACCTTTGCTGACATAACAATATAATTGGATGGAATGGCGAAGGTGGTAATGAATTTATTATGAATGAGGATGGGAAAACTGATTAATGTTGGAATTATTATGACAAAAAAAGTAGTCATAATAATTTTGATTTATTATGATATGAGATGGTCATTTAGGGCATGGATTTTTAAGGTAATGGCAAAATTTCATATTGGGCATGTGTATGTCGTTAGAAATATCAAAGAATTTAGAAAGGAAGAGAATTTACAAAAATCTAGAACATCGCTAGAAGATGCAACTAAGGTGAAGAATGAAAAGTTCAAGAGCATACTAAGAGATGCGTGCAGAATGAAAAAGTGAAGTGGAAAATTTTTGGAGCATCATTGAAAGATGCCACCAGAATGCAAAGGAAAATTCTGGAGCATCACTGAAAGATGTCGCCAAAATGCAGCAACAATTTTTTTGGAGCATTGCTGAAAGATGCAATCGAAAGTAGCAACAAAATTTCTAGAGCATCCCTAAAAGATGCCACCGGAAGAAGAAAGAGAAATTTCTGGAGCATCCCCGAAAGGAAGAAATGACAAAATTTTAGAGCATTATTGAAAAGATGCAACTAGAATGCAACAAGAAAAATTCCAGAGCATCGTCGAAAGATGTCACCAGAAGAAGAAAGTAGAATGAAGGACTTTGGACCTAGACTTTCTAGAGCATTGTTGAAAGATGCGCCAGACTGTAGGAACAAAACAAGGAATGAAACCTAGTGGAACCCTAAAATTTCATCATTCCACTAGTTCCATGGTCAAGCCTATGACCTTTTCTTCCCCATTGTCATTAGGGTTTAGGGTTTTATCACTTCACTCACTTATACCCTTAATCCTTTTATTGGCTTATGTTCGCTCATTGACCAGCTACACCAGGTCACTATTTATTTAAGTGGTATTTTATGGCTATCGCTATCATCTTTTTAACCGGCCCCCAACATTATAAGTCACCTAGCAAGCTTAGGAGGTCCCTCTTTTATGAACAACTTATACCCACGTGCGTTCTTGCACCTCTTAAGTATGTGGATCATGGTTCATTGCTCATTGCACATTTTTTAAAAACTGTCCATGTCCATCTCGCAACAAGTGATGCTTCATCCTTCTTACCACCCCAAGGTCCATCGTTCATCGTGTGTTTCATCCTCACCACCAAAAGGTAACCTATGATGAGCGATGCGGTTAATTTATTAACCCATCACTAGCCCTTGTACTATTGTTGGTTGTCTCATGTTATCCAAAGGAAAACCTGTGACCACCAATGGGTGGAGTCTTTCCCCAATGCGTAGGTTCAATCTATCTTCGGTTGAAGCTACTCGATAGAGATGGAACAAGCGATGAGTGATGCAAGTAAAAATCTCTGGCTAGGATCTTCCTGTGATCAAATCAACGACTAGTATCTCATCGTTCGCTTCTAGCCCATTGCTTGATGAGGTTCCAAAGCGGTATTTGAGGGTGCGATGAGTGATGTGTTTCAGGTTGTGGCCAGGATTCTCCCATGATCATCAAGATCGATGGCAGACAAGTTGAGGATGATAGAGTAAGGATATAGAAAGGTACATGGTAGTTTTAAAGCACCTCCTTGTTGTTTTTAAGTACAATCAATAAAGCAAGTGGCGATCCTTAATGAGCCTTGTTGGTCGAATTTTAAATCTAGGTCAATCAACAGTTGAGATGCAACATGCAATAATTGACCCTTTTTCTCACATGAGGGAGCCAAGATGGCCATTAATTGTAACTAGCCTCAAATTCCTCTATTTAATGATGATTCTCTGTAGCTTGTTAGATCATTCGTAAATTATCTTGGCACAAAATTGATTGTTGCGAGTACTAGAGGAATAATTTTAGAGACTTTGAACTCGAGGTAGTGCAAAGGTGGCTACATGGTGTCTTCTGGCATGTAAGTGTGTATGCTTATTGCATTGATTTTATAGTTCGGTTGCTTTCTGTGTCTGGTGTTCACGGGGGTTTCCATGGCTTATACATGGGAATTCTCTTGATTTTGAGCATTAATCATTTGTTTGGAGCTTCATGATTATTTAGGTTGCATTTGAAGTTGGCATGGATTGATTAGTTGGTGGAGGAAGGCCATTGGCCTTGAGTCCTATACTTGATTTATAATAATGATTTCTTGTTTAGAATAATTTCAATGTATAATGTCAAGTAGGAGAATGTTGGGAATAAGATGTCATTTAATTGCAATCCTAAACATATTTCATCTATCTCCGAAGTCATTGGAAAGTGTTCCCCAACACTAGGAATAGAAAGAAATTAAATTTGAATGAAATGAACATGAAAATCTACATTTGTAATTAATTATAAATGATAGGAACATGTGGGGACACCCAAGAAGAGCTCCTACAAAATAGGAGCACATGGGGCACCCACATGGAAGGTGGAACTCACCTTGAGTTTCAATTAACTGTTTGGAGAAAGATAACACTTCAGTAATGCATGTAACAATCCTAGAAGTTAGGGATTGATGTTTACATGCATGGAGTTCAAATCAGTTCAGTTCAGTTTAGTTCAGTATCAGTTCAGTTTAGTCTAGTTTAGTTCAATTCAGTTTAGTTCAGTCCAATCCAATTCAGTTCGGTTATGGTTCAACTATCTTCAGTTGCATGTAGTTAGTTTCAGTTGAATGCTAGTTGACTTCAGTTGACTTGGAATGCATGACTAATAAATTGAGTTGCATGATAGATAAAAGGTGATACATTCAGTTAAGTTGGGATGATCAATCATGCATGATATTTGCATGAATGGTGGAGAGATATGTTTCAGTTAACAAAGATTGACTTGAACCCACCTTGGGTGCCCAAGTTGGCATCTTGGAGTTAACACTTTTGCATGAGAAGATATTTTATAAGGCTGAGTTAATTTGGCACCCAAGAATGGGCCC
>VDFB02357428.1:0-10467 GCA_007258455.2 Sequoia sempervirens | reverse complement strand
CATACGACTTCGAATATCTCACTGTGGAATAAATTATTTCAACTATATTTGGTAGTTATGCCTCCCCTATAAATGGGTCGCAATGATGCATTGAATCCCATCTCAATCTTCATCTACATACTACATACTGATTATTAACATTTTTCTCTACATTTGAGTTTTTAAAAACTCTCGACCCTAAACATGGAAAGTTTGTTGCGGATAAAAATAAACACATTGCTTGCCGTCCTTTTCCTTATGTTCATACTCGATGTCTCTGCTCAATATAACCTACCAAATATTCCAAAGAACAATAATGCGCTTACAAATATTGAGCAGTTGCCTGTTTCAGGTCCGGACCCTGGTAATTCTCCAACCAACAATAATGCGCTTACAAATATGGAGTAGTTGCCTATTTCACCTCCAGACCCTGGTCATTCTCCAACAAACAATAATGTGCTTACAAATATGGAGCAGTTATAATAAAATATTATTTTTCTTTGTTATAATAATTTTATAATTGTATTTAATATTTATTTATTATAAAATATAATTTCTATATAATATATATTATAAAAAATTATAATTAATTATTAATTATATGTATAATATATTGTATCTTATGTATATATAATCATTGCTATCATTAAATATAATATATAATTTAATAAATCTATATATTAGTATTTTAGAAATGAATTCTATCATTAATGTAATATATTCTTTAACTACAATGGATTATGAAATGCCGAGCTCTTCACAACTACAAAGTAGAAAGGTCTGTTGGGCGGATGATTTTGAATCTACTAAGAACCCACATCAAGAGCATGGAAGGCCTCATGATAAAAGACAACATTCAGAACATTTCTCTCACTCTCGTTGAGAATTTTCGAAGGGGGTAAATTTTCTTCCAAAACCTAACCCTAATGGCAAGGGAATTTTGGAAACCCCAAAGAAAGACTCTTTTCACGGGGGAAATTTCCTCCCAAAATTCAACACTAATGGTAAGGGTATTTTGGTAATTCCTAATCTAGATTCTTTTCAAAATGCCTCTAATCCAACTCAAAGGGATCATAATATTCCACCCAGAACATCTATGCCTCTAGGCAGGAATGCCCCTATTCACAATAATCAGAATGGTCCAAAGTATCCAAGGACCCATTTGCATCAAGAACATTTTCGAACTTCTCCATTCTCTCGCTCCTCTCCCAATTGTCTATCAATCTGACAATCCAATCACATTCCTAGGATCCCTCACTATCAAAGGAAAAATGAATGGCACCTGAATCAGTGAATAAATAAGAGCTCTTTTCAAAGCCAAGCGATAAAACCCTCGCTTTCGAAAAAACTAAATATCTCAACGAATAATGAAAGGAATAGATTTACGAGTCTGGATAATAACAATGGTGACTCTGGCTTGCTTGGTTTTGGTGCGACAACTGGAAAGGAACGAGAATGGAGACCAGTTCCTAGAATTCCCTTGTTTCTTGACAATCAATATGATGATTGTGAGTAGAATGACTTCTTTGTTCAACTTTGGGGAGACGATATGCCACTTTCAAAAATAAGAACATGGATTCGGGAGAACTGGTATGAGTTCTTTGACTTGTTTGTGGTTTCTGCATCTTCTTTCTTTATAATATTTAAAAACCCAACAATCAAAGGTAAAATTATGAGAAAAGGGCCCTTCTGGATTGGAAATTCCTTTTTTAGGGATTTTAAATTGGAAAGAAAATTTATCTTTGGAAACCCTAAATTTATGCCCTCAACCTGTTTGTTTCTCTATACCTTTTCTTCCAGTTGAATACCTAGACTTACCATCCATTAAACAAATTGTAAATCATTTTGCATTATTTCTTCAAAGTGAATTCTTGATTGTTAACAGTAAACCCTCGATTAGGGTTTGGGATCTGACAGAAAAATATTTTGCTTCCCTTCCTCTTAAAAATTGACACTCAACTAAAAAAGGAGAGTGGATTCAACAAATCAAGTGGGAAACCTCGGCATGGAAGGAAGCTAACCTTATTATTGATTCGGATGTCTTTATTAAGGTGAAAAATCCTCATCTAACTACTCTCTCAGGGGTGTTTGGTCTGAGCATGCATTCTCAAAATGTTCAACCAAGTTTTCCCTCAAGTTCCTCTTGTTCTCGTGCTTCCCCTCATCGAAATCCTAAGGAATCCATTTGGGTTACTTATGTTAGTACTCAACCTGTTGAGGGTAACAAGGTACCCTCAACCACCTTACCCATTAACAATGACCTTTCTTCTTTTCTGGACCAGTCTAATATCTCTCAGTCTCTGAGTGGGAACAATGCTCCTGTAAAAAATGACTTATCACATTTTTAGAATATCTTCAGTGGTTCAGAAGAAGATTTTTGGAAAATTGTAAGTGAATTTATGAATAAAGAAGTTGAAGAACTTATTGAGGAAATAGCTGATGAAGTCTTAGAAGAAGATGGTCAAGGAATTAATACTCCAAATCCTCCCATCACTCAATCAACTTCTAAAAGAAAGCTTTTTTCAGACGAAGCTATAACTTCTATATCTTCTTGTCCATCTTCTTCTCTTCCAGTCACTTTGGACCCTCTCCCTTTGCGTCCTATTTCTCAATTAGATTCTAAACTCAAGGCTTCAATTTCTCCCAGAACTAAATGAGGGAAAAAAATATAACAAAGAAAAAAAGAATTTGGAAATTTCTACAGGTATTCGATCAACTTTGGAAATGAATCTCCAATCTACTTCTAAGAAATTTGTGGGGTTAAATACCTCCCCTCAATTTTGGCAATGTGATTCTAGTGTCGAGATAAAATCCTCAAGAAGAATTGAAAAGAAGAGGAGAGAGGAACTCTCTCCTCAAGGACAATGAGTGTCCTCTCTTGGAATGGTAGGGGCTTAAATTCCCTTAACGAGAAACGCTTAATTAAGTGTCATCTATTAGGTACTCTTTCTGATATGATTATTCTTTAGGAAACAAGGCTATCATGCCTGAAAGAACCATGAAAGACAGAGATTCTAAACAAGCACCGTGGAGATAGAATGTGTAAACTCAACCTAATATTATTAGGCATTCAAGGGTATCATTATAAAGAAGAAATATCTAAGAGCTGAAAAAAATATCAGGAAAATATCAGGAGGGAAAAATATCAGATAAATATCTAGAAAATATCTAGGCTATGTCAATGAGTCATACAACAATAAATGCATAAGTAGGCTTAGGTCAACCTATATGTATGCAAGCATTTAATGTATACACTCACACAACCCCTTAAGCATAAATTAGGTAGGCGGGGATAAAATGGGTCCCGGCCACTAGCCTGGTGAGGTACCCATGTACAAAGTAATCTCTCATGAAATGGAGAAAAGTAGAAAAACCAATGGGAAAAAACTACCCTCCAAAAGAGAGAAAAGATGCATGAAAATTATACACATGAAGAAGTACTACTTCTTTCACTAAGTACAATATATGAATTCCTCCATAAGAGATGAAAATAATATAAGGTCTATGAGGACCCCCCATAATACATGTCCTACTACATTAAAGTTGGATAGTGAACAGAGGATGCAGATGTAGTTCCAAGAATGCTTCACAATGTCCCTTCCCTTAGGAAGAAATGAAACCAACTAAATATGCAAGATATCTTCCCATGTGAGAATACGTATGTATGAACCTGAATAGAGTTGAAGCTCATCCAAGAATGATGATGAAGGTTCCCATGATGTCTTTGAATGTTGCTCAGGAATCTACAAGCCAATGCTAACATGTGACGAATACTGATGGAATGAATCAAGTATCATAGAAGATTTTGTAACATGGACGACAAGAACCATAGATGTATGGAGATAACTAGAACTGTAAGAATCTAACAATGCACAAGTTGAAAGTGGGTGTAGAGGGAAGGTAAATTACATCTAGAAAGGAATAGGCTAATGCAACTTTGTGGGATTTATCACTTAAAGAAGTGATGTCCCTCAATGTGTAGCTACATATCCAGCAATGCGGGGACTCTCACGAAATGTCAGCTGAAAGGAGTCAAGGTAGATATACATCCCCAGCCCAGGCAGTGATATTACTGGGAGACTAATGCCATTTGGGAAAATTAAGGCTCAAAG
Source organism: Sequoia sempervirens (assembly GCA_007258455.2). NCBI lineage: Eukaryota > Viridiplantae > Streptophyta > Pinopsida > Cupressales > Cupressaceae > Sequoia > Sequoia sempervirens. Next base: position 6,376 of record VDFB02357428.1, on the reverse strand, counting down.
ATCATGATGTGGGAGGTGAGTTTTGATCATAGAAGGATCATGTGGGAAGGGAGAAACATTGGAGTATCCATATATTTCCCAAATTTTGATCCATAATGCATGTGGACATTCAATATCCATGATGACATACAAAGAGTCATTTGGAATATGTAAACAGATTAATCCACAAATCTGATCATGAATATTAAACCATTTATCCTTCTGAGAATGTTTACCTAGTTCAGGGATACATCCATACAGATATTGCATCAGATTATGGAATCTGAGATGTTTTAGGATTCATTCACACCAAGACTTATAGTTTCTTAGTTTTAGGTTGATTACAGAAGAGTGGGTTTCATATCCCATGATTACAAATAAGTTAATTCCTTAAGACAATAGAAAATCAACAGATCAAGAACCTCTAGATTTGGCACTTTATAAGTTAGTGCATTTTACAATCATATGATCTTTCCTTTTTCCAATTATGACAAAACAGAAAACAAGACCCCTCCTTTGCAAAAATTTTAAATCATCAATCCCTTATCACTTCCCCTTTGTCAAAAGAGCCCATTTCTGGGCAGTTGCAAAAGAATTTGGCTCTACATTTCCAAACTTTGCAGTAGCCAGGTTTGCGGTTACCGCGTAATTCTTGCAAATTTGGAAGCAAAATTATAATTACAAATGCATCCTGCACTTTAATTTACCAAAGCCTTGCGCCAAAATTGCCAAGCTTTAGCGGAGCCGTGTGATTAGCGTGCATATTCATCCGCTCATTGAATTGATCAAACGCTAACAAATCCATTCATCAGGAAGATCGGGTCAATCCAAAGGTTTAATCAAATCATACCATTTCATCTCTCATAAATCATTCAACCTTCATCTTGCATCATCCATTTAATTAAATAAATCAGGACTTTATTTAATTCAAATCCTAATCATACTTCATCCTTTTCTTAATTAAATAAATCAAATCAAGAATGCTTTACCGTCAGCATGAAGAGTCAAACTCACCTAATCAGCGATAAACTAACATAATTATAATCATCCTAGCTAATTAATCCACAGTCTAATTTTCAAATCTCACCCAGCTTGCATTTCTCTAGATTTGGCCCACTTGCATAGAATTGCATTTTGTTGATTTATCAAAGATCTTTATTTTCAGCGGATAAAGGAGAGATATTCTCCAAGAGTTTGGTTCACAAATCTCATAAGAGTGGACATGTACACCCAATGGAGCATTTATGAGATGCCACATGTCTCTTACACATGTCCTTCAAAGTCAGAGCTTAGCATTCGGTGTTTGCAATTTGAATTCAAATTTTTTTTCCCTCTCCTTCGGGCCTCTTCCCCCCAAATTGCACATACATCAACCAATCCCATGACAAGTGTGCATTGTTTCCCATTTGTCCAATGTAGTCCCATTGGTCCATTTCAACTACTTAGCATTTTGAGAAATCTACTAAAATGGGAGCTTCATCTCTTATCAGAGCCCTTCACCATCTCACAATCTTGCAGGGTGCTCCCTCTTCATTTGAGATTTGATCACCCTCCATTTCCTCATCATCTCCATCATCTATAGCAATTTCATCATCATTAGCTTATCAATCAAGGATTGGGAAAGGGTCACTAGCACATGTGACACCAATCCAATATGAGATAGGGTTGGATCCTTGCTTCCTTGTGCTTTCACTTAGTTTAGTTGATATTTTGTTGTTTAGATTGCATTATGAAGCATGATTCAATATTTCATATGGATGTGAAATTTTTTTGTGTTGCTAATATTGTGTGTTGACATTTTAGCCATTTTGCAGATTGTAGCAACCACATTTTGGTGCCCACCATGTTTTGCTGTAGTTTGCTTTGTTTTAAAAGACAATGCTAATGTTTTCTTGCAGGGTTATGGTTATATCATTTGCTTGTGCTTTCTCTTGAATAAGTTCACACGCCTCCTCTAGGCTTATATATGTTATCTGAAAGTACTCTGTATTATTGCTTGAAGAAAAACAGCTACGCACTAACTTGGAGAATTTTATTTTTACAAATCTCATCCTATTAACAAAGTATTGGGGTTTATTCTATTTGCAGCTGTTGCTTTGAAGTTTTCTCCTGGCAGTATTGGTTAGAAGCCATAGACTTTCTGGCTTTTCCACCTGCTAACTGCATTAGCTTGAAAGTTTTTAAAAAGGCATTTATTCGCTGTTATGTTTTACACCAAAGAATTGGATTAGTTTGAAATTTTCCAAAAGCCTTTTCAACAAGCTATGTTGTGCAAATTTTATTGCTGTTCTTTAAGAGTTTTGTTGAAAATATAGAGGTATGGAATTAGATTTTCACTGCATTAATGTCATATTCCTCCCATGTATATAATCTGAGGCATCATGTCCAACAATCTAATGCCTTGTCAAAACGTCATGCCAAAACAATCACTGTTTTATGTTATGGTCAAAAAATCTTGAATATCCAATGCTGTGTACTAAGTTTCTGAAAGTATCTTTAGTGTGCTAATATCAATTGTCTTCAAAATCGCTAGAATACAAACAGATGTAGAGTATACACAGATTGAATAAATCATTGTTTTAGAGTAAAATTTCTGTGAATGGTAGTGTATTCCTTCAGGCTGTAGTACTTGCAATTTGAAAATGACAGTTGACGGTTCAATACATTCTCGGGCACAGGTTCATTGCATGAAATTTTCTAAATCCTTCGAAAAAGGTACGCATTACCTTTGCTTCTCCACTTTGCATCCATGTTTGCTGCAGAATTACCAATCATAGCGCTCACTTATGGTGTATTTACTGGATGAAACGAAAGTTAGATGTGTTTGTTCATTGAAATACGGTTGCCATAAATGGGCCATTTAGTGAATGAGTTTTAGATTGGACTTATCTTCACATCTATTTAAAAATGCACAGTCCTAAACAATGAATACAATGCATTCCATTATATGCAATAGATGAACGCAAGTTTTTTTTTTTATTGTATTTCATTGATCTGTACATCTTTTCCATGCGTCGTCAGCCAAAACAAAACAAAACATTTGATATACTACACTCCACCAATGTGTCACTACCATGCCACATCTTTTCTTCAAAAAGATGCTTTCTCTGGCCTACTTTCAGTGACTTGTCATAACGTCCTCTTCCTATTTGCTTACAGATCATTCTTGTAATAAAAATTGTCTCTACTTTATCAGACCATACGAGGCCATCTCTGAGCGGATATCATTGAAATAGAGTTTATGCACATCTAGTAGATTTGATCATATTCATGTTCATTGATCACCCTGTGCATGGTGTCCCAAGTCAATGCTTGGCTGGAGTTTTAAATATCATATTCATTACGCATCAAATCACTTGTTTTCTTCATATAATGGCACGAGAAAAGAGATGAAGAGGCGTTCATCAGAGATAAAGTCATCACCTACTGCTGCAAGTTTGTGCATTGTTCCCTAGAATTGCATTGTTAATGATCTCCCTAGAAATATGTTGGCTGCAGGAAAGAAGACTTAACATTGGCAATGGAGAACGAGGCCTGGCAATATACATATGACACAAAAAGCATCAATGAAAGGCGTGGAGCAGATAAAGGAGTCATCTCATAAAATTTAAAACTCCAAATAGAATTCTGAGTCTTTTGCATTGCAGCAATTAGATCGCCTAATCCAAATCAAACACAAAACAACGTGGTTGAAGACATAGTTGTCACAGCCGCACGCATTAACTTTTTGACAGTTTTTGTCCTTTGAATTAAGCAGCTAGAATGAATATTGAAATGAAAGAACATTAAATTGTTTCTTGCCAATTGCACTTCGTTAATTTTGATTTGACTTTAGGGGCTTTAAACTTTGTGATGTTTATTGGACTTATAGAGATATGTAGGTGTTGACTTGTGGTTTTGAAAACCATTATTATGTGTTCAAATTTTTGGTTAAGTCATATCCTTTCAAAAAAATCATACATTTGGATTAAAAGGAAAATATTTTTATTTTGACCATCAATTATGTCATAAATACGAAGGGAGGTACAAATTGAAATTATTTTGACATGTGTTTTGTCAAATTATCATATTTCCATTTCTTTCTTTAATGATTGATAAGTTTTGTATATGTTTTTATCAATTTACAAAATACATGCTTAACTTTTATTTGGGATGTTTATAGGTACAAAGGAAAAGCGAAAGGAAAAGGTACAAAGCGAAGGAGAAGGCTAGCAAACGAAAACGAAAGGAGGAGGATTTTTTTTGAAAACTCAAAGTGTTTTTTAACGCATTAAGTGTTTGTTCAACACTTATTTATGAAATTGTTACCTTTTCGCTCCTAGGGCACTAATTTTTGTTTGGGTCTAAAAAGAACAATTTGGTTTTTTCCATTTGCAAAAAGTTAAAATTCAAGCTTAGACACTTACTAGAGTTTGCTTTGGGTTAAAAATTGGACAACCAATCTTCATATTTCATTTGGTGCTTAAAACGAATCACACAATTGCTTTGAAGGCTATAAAACGAACAAGTGCTTGAATTGTGATTTTGTCTTGGGTGCATTTTGAATGCGTATCCTCTCCCCTTGTGCTTCGTGCGATCTAGGGTGCAAGAGAAACACTCAAAATACATTTTATTGCTTTGAAACACTTTGATTTGGGTTTAAAATTGAACATCTTGTGCGAGTGTGAGTAGGGGCATTTTCACATACATTCTCTTTGTTTGTGCCATCAAAGATTGATTGAGTTACAGATTGTGTCTTTGCTTGCTTTTGTTTATCTTAGAGGGCCTGCCTTGGGGAAAAAGTACTCACCCAAGGGAACGACTCAACCGGTAACACTCTAAAGCCAAGAGTATTTCCAGCCAGGATATAAATGTGGGTATTGGTTAAATGCCATTATCACACAGTTGGCTCTGACAAGATGGATCCGAAAGGGGACTCTTGCCGTATGGGTCAATCTCCACGAACGGAAAGTCTGAACTAGAACCTTTGTTTTGTAGTGGCCTATTTATCCATTGAGCGAGTTTATCAAGGTGGTGCATTGGAACTTAGATTCCAAGAAGTTACTTGCCATGTCCGATCTTGGTTGAAATATAGAGGTTAGGATTTCATCATACCTCTATATTTTCCTTGGTTGCATGTAAAATCATCTCTTCTATGAAGGGCATGAGGCAAGCCCACTAAGAAAAAAAACGTAATCTATTAAGCTAGATGTTACATTGTTGTTTGAAAATATAGTGTTGTATTCAAAACATTTCAGAAACAACATTCAACATCATCATCTAATTTCAAACCCTTAGTTAGAGAAAATACCTTTGAAAAAACCCAAGAACTATTGCTTGCCCTTGGGATTATGTCCTTAGAGGTTTCTAATTAATTGGGTTTACATCTTAATTTGCTCTTACAAAGGTCAACATTAGGCAACCCTTGTCCTAATTTCTTGGAACTTCCACATAGCACTTTGTGGGATGAAAAGAAGTTGTGACATGGGACATTCAGTTTGAAACCTAATCAAGAAGTGTGTTTGTGGTAAAAAGTACGCATTAAGCAAAGATAACAAATTGGACCCCACACATGTGCTTTTCTTGTTTCTATCTTTTTATCAGCTTTCTCGAACAAACATTGGTCTTTTGATTGCTCTTAGAGAAAAGTGTGTTCTTCAATACCTTGGCCTAGTAAACAAAGTCTCTCTCTAAGTCTCTTAGGATCAAATCAAACACCTCATCCATCCAAACATTTATCATCCCATCTCACCAAACAACTTTAGAGCTTTGAAAATGTCATTCTAGACTTGGGTAAATCATCCTCAAAACCAAATCAAAGTCAATTGCTTAGTTAAGTGTGTTTGGATGAATCCTTCCTCACACACTTAATTAAATTACAACTTTCTTGAACAACGTTTATCCTAAATATCACATCCAACATCTTAGGGTTTACAAGTTCATCATCCAAATCAACCAATCAAAATCAAACCCTAAGTCTAGCATTGATCCAAAGTTCCTAAACGTTTGTCACTCATATTATTTACACATTTCATCCTCCATCTCGTCATTGGTCCTAAGAACCTTAGAGGTCACTTTTGTAACAAGATCAAAACACAAGAAGAACATGGAATATAAACTAGATTCATACATCATGAGCGGTCCAAACCAACCAAACTATCCAAGCCTCACGAAACCATGGGATTATGGAAACTCACATCCATACATAGGATCACTATCTCCTACGAATATCAATAGCACAACGAATGTGAGTATGCCCAATCTAAATTTTAGAACACATCTCCCCATGATAGATTTAAATCAAAGTCCAAACTTACAAGTCTATCCTCCAAACAATCAATACATGAGTCTTCAAATGAGCAACATCATCACACCAAATCCCTACTTGCCAAATGTGGATGTACCAAGTGCAAGTTTT
>VDFB02357427.1:0-10332 GCA_007258455.2 Sequoia sempervirens | reverse complement strand
CAAACACATGTGGGCATAAATTTATATGTATTCAAACAAAAGAATTCACAATTAGTCCTCATAAATTCATCCACCAAGATGCCAAAACAAAAAACCCTCTTTTTAAGCCAAATGACCTAGGGCTTATTGGAAAACACACTATGGCACCCCATTTATATGAGGCATACATTGCCCCTACCTTCTCACCCTACCACATTGGCAAGCTAGTGAGTGAGCTATCTTTCCAACACTCCACTAGCATGTAGCGTTGAGAAGGTAGGGGCAGCGTATTCCTCATAAAAATGGGGTACCACAGTGATATACATCATTGTGGTACCCCATTTCTATGAGGCAATGCTACCCCTATCTTCTCAACCCTACCTCATTGGAAAGATCACCATGACACCCCATTTCTATTAGACATGTGCTACCCCTATGTTCTCAACCCTACTGCATTAGCAAGCTAGTGAGTGGGCTAGATTTCCAACACTCCACTAGCTTTCCAATAGGGTAGGGTTGAGAAGGTAGGGGAACTACCGAATTTGGCTCCATTTTTCAATGGATGTTCATTGGTCGTTCGACAAATATTTGTCAGAAAAGTGATGAACTAACGAAAAGAATTTTGTCACTATCTTTTCATCAAAATTTTGATGACTCATTAAACCTCGAAATAACGATGCAAATTCTTTAGTCGTTGGCATCATAAAATGACTCGGATGTTTGTCAGAATATCGACGAAAACTTCGTGTATCCATCGATGAATTACAACCAAAATGCAATTGCAATGCCTCTTCCGAAGCATCGAAACAACAACAAAATTTTGTCGCCATTTCGACAAAATGGGCAAGGAGTTATGACAAAGCCTTCATTGCAGCTTAAGCAACTTTTTCAGACCTTTTATGTGATTCATCGATGGATTTTGTCGAAATTGCGATGAAATGGGCAAAGAGTTACTATGAAGCCTTCGTCATAGCTAAGCAACTTTGTCGGACCTTTTCTGTGATTCGTTGGTGTCCTTTGTTGGAATTGCGATGAAAGTGGCAAGGTATTATGACAAAGCCTTTATCGGACCATTTTTGTGATTCATCGGTGTACTTTGTCAAAATTGCAATGAATCGGGTAAGGAGTTATGACGAAGCCTTCGTCGCAGCTATAGCAGCTTCGTCGAACCTTTTTAGTGATTCGTTAGTGGGTTTCGTCGAAATTGCAACAAAACAATGCAATTTTTTTTTAAAAAATATATTCTGGGAGTCAATAAGCCTTTTAAAAGGAACATGCATATTAGGGTGTGGAATCAACCTACAACCATTTGATTAAAAAGCTAATCAATGGTAAAAATTTCACTTTTCAATGGCCTTCATTGTTGGCCTATCGCCCAAAACTTAAACCGTGTAACCTATGTCATCTCTGGAAGTTTGAAACCAAGCGACAATATGTTGGTTGAGGGATCATTGACTTCTCTAACCTTGTTGTAGTGTTTAGAAGTTTCTTAACTTCTTGACTGACCGATCTTCTTTGTTGTCATGACATCTTGGAGTTTCCTAACCCCTGACTGGAGGTAGTGAATTTTGTGGTTTCTTCGATTGGGTGACAAATTATTTGCTAGGATTTGCCTACTATTCTACTATTCCCCCCCGAGAGAATCCTGGAAAGACAAGCTTACAATACCAAGTCAAATAATATGCAAAAGACTTACTTCCATACAAATTAAATGATTATTCTCACAATGGAAATTGTCTAATTAGAACAAAAATTCCATGAAAGGTTATCCATTCTTCATAAGAGATGACTGATCATACATACAAACTACAAGATGCATAGAAAAATAATTACACTAGAAAACAACCAAGGGCTAACAAGGGAAGGAGTTAAGAAAAGTCTAGATTGAAGAGAAAATGTGTAGGGAAAATGTTGAGTAGTGTCAAGAGAACAGAGCTTGTAGAACATATTCTTGACCTAATCAATCTCTTGAACAACTTAAGAAAAATTAAAATACTAACACATACATGAGACATGTAATGAACTTCCAATATCTGCTATCTTTTTTCTTTTTTTTTTGTATTGAAAATAATTTAAGGTCCATTACATATCATGAAAATTCCTATCTGGCATTAGGATCAGTACAACATCAAAGCATTTCCATAACAGGAAATATACTGTATCAGTACTTTACACAGCAAGAAAGAAACCAAAAAGCACCAGTTGTTTTCAAAACCAACATAGACAATACAAATTGTTGTTAACAACACCATAGATTGCTGCTATTCAAATTAGCGTAAAAAAACATAGTGTTGATTACATTCTCCTCATTGCTACTTCTTCAATATCAAGGTTCGCCATTATTTCTCCTTGGGGGTCCAACTGCTGGGGGCCACACTATCTTTCTGGGCTTGTAGCTTCATCAATTGCTCTCTGTAGCTCATCAAATGTCTGTTGGAACAACACGGTCTCTTCCAAGCTCAACCTACAGGTGGGTCCACTTCTCAGATCCTCTCTGGTATTGTTAGTACTACCTTTAGTTATTGACTTCAATAAATTCTCCATTGAGATCTCCACAAGAGTTGAAACCTACATAGCAACAGAGTAGAAAGTGAGTCTCTTGCAAGAATTAGTAAGTACCCTCTTCATACCCTTAAATTTATCATCATTTCTTGCCTTCCACAAATGCCACATGATCTCATTGGATAAGAAATACCAAAATAGCTTACAATCAAACTTGACCTTGAAATTACAAAACATAATATCATGCCAATTAATTTTACCATTGCTATTCCAAACCTTCAGCTTATGGCAGAATAAGTACCAAATTTTCTAAGCATAAAAACATTCAAAAATAATATGTTTGATAGTTTCCAGAGTCCTACAAATACTGTAGTACCTTGATCATGGCTAGGAGCATCATGAGGAGGCAAATAACCCTGTAAAAACAACACATATTTTAGTTCATGACATAAAAGAGTACAAACTATAATACCATGAATGAACTTATGTTATAATTAAAGACCTCATGACAACTTACTTGCATTTTTTGTGATCTCCTAGTCAATATTTCAACCCTCTCTCTTATCTCATCTGTTTGAGGCACTATGAATATCAACTTAATGATTTCTTCATTGCATTTTTTTGGATCTTCCTTATCATAGCAAGAGGGTTTGTGAATAAGCGATGTCATCATCACAAAATATTGACTACACCTCACTATGGATGCTCTCATCTACTGCTAGTGCCTTTCCCTGATTAGTCAACTACAACAAGAATTTAAAAACATTATTGAAATTAACCCAATAAACTTATGAGAAAAACATAATAATAAAACATTTTGCTTGTATCTAATTTGTACAATTACAAGGAGGTAAAATTTTTGAGTAGAAGCACCTGAAGATACATCATGATCTGTGCTCTGAGCTAGAGCCTTCTCCATACGATCAATGTCCCACTGTGACAAAAATTAAATATAAAAAAATATTACCGAAATGAAACCAATACACTTACGAAAAAAACATAAGAATAAAATGGTATATTGGAGTCATTAATTGGAGGTTAGTGTGGTACATAATAGTGTACCAATCTCTATAGTAATCCATAAGTGTTTGTAACTAAGTGATTCAAATCGTAATCGGGATTATCAACTCCTTCATTGCAGTTATTGATTTTATGACATAATGTGAATACACGGTTTCCCTGGTATACTATCATGTAATTGCTGTTTATTTGTTGACCAAAAGTCATGTGTACCATTTATAAACCTTACAATATTCCCTCGACGCTTTGGCCTCCATCAATGTACATAGCCACCCTTCCATTTTGATCCTTATCTTTTAGTTGTATATACCTAGTCGACAAAGCAGTACCTACACATACCTCTGTATTAACTAGTTGCATCCAATCTTGTAACTACTAGGGTTTGACATACTCCATCAATTCAAGAACTTTTGTAACATACCTTTATGCCGTCCATACAAAATAGGCCCAAACCATGTAATGAAGATGATGCTATATGATATATCCTCTCATTGACACAAAAATCGGTGTTTACTGGAGGAAGTTCCTTGGGTACCCATTGTTTTCATAGATATTTGTACCTCAAGGGTACTTTGACATCACCTATGCTCTCATCATAAGAACGTAGAACTCCCTTCAAGAAGAAAAATTCAATGCTTACAAATTTTCTAATCTTTTAACCTCTAGTTGATCTCCCCTTTAGACATACACTACATGTCTCTGGCTTCTCCTCTTCTTTCCTCGAATTCCTCACCAGGAAGACACATATGAAAAATACCTATTTGGTGGTACCTCGTGACCTTCATAGGGGATGTTGGATGAAGTTCTTTCATGGTGATGTATCCCAAGGTGACATTACATTAATCTACTACTACCACCAGAACTCATAGGTTATAAGGTAATCAAGTCTCTTGATAGACGTAAGTTATTATTACTACCATCCAAATGTGTCCATCACAAATCAAATCTACTTAATGTTTTAACTCCCAAACTTTGTAACAAGTGTTAAATGTGACTATGGTCCACCAGCTACAATAAACTTTCAAGGCCTCAAATGTATTCTATAATTGTAATCAAAGGGCTTTTGCTCTTCATTCAAGTAAATAAATTTGAAGGGAAACACCACCAAGTGGTTTATTGGACACTTACATGACTAAAAATAGCAGCAAATTTACATTTAATTTTCATATGTCTAAGTGGTTAACGGGGAGGGAGTGTGTATTAGGACTAGTTAAGTCATCATAGGTTTATGCTTTGGAAATAAAAATTGTTTAATTCCTCTTAAATCTTCCTATGTCTAATTGCTAGGAGACTTTTGGTATGTTTTAAGGTAGGATGATTGATGAAAGAGCCCAAAGAGCCTTTCTCCATGGTATCTAGGTACACATAGTAGTGGTCTTCTCTTATACAGTTGGACATGATTTAAAGAACTTAGCTAGGAATTATTCATTTAACCTAAGGTTTTCTCATAATGCCATCATTGAAAAAGTATGATCAAATTCTTCTATTATGAAGAATTGGTCTATGTGCCTCTAGTAATCACTATAAATGTTTGTAAGGATAAAATGACTAATTGCATCAGGTAGGAGAGAATCAACTTTGAGTTCTTCAAAGATTATATTCCTCTATTCATAATTTTTAAGGGTTGTGTGTGAAGGAGGTTATCACTACCAAGAAGGGAGGAGACCTTTCCTTGTATTCTTTTATAATTTTCATTATTCTTATTTATTTTACACTTACATTTACAAATACACATACATATGCATTTACTGTTTTCATTTATTTCTCATGTAGTTTAATAGTTTGATCGATTTCATATTATATGTGTTGAAGACTTTAGAATTTCAATTACATTAATTTATGGATATGTTGTATCTATAACACTACAAAACCATATGCTCTTTGCATTTACACCTGCATTTAGAAATGCACATTTATATACATAGATATAGATTTCTTTAATGATATGTTGCATTTATTGTTCTAAGAGAGCATCTAGTAAATGAATTTACATTTACATTTAAAAATACATATACATACATACATACATACATATATACATACATACATACATACATATATGTGTGTGTGTGTTTCTGTGTGTGTAAGTATATCATTTATAGTCAGTGTTCAGAACAACCCATTAGGTCTGCCCATGGATAAAAATTTATAAAATCAGATCTCCCATACATGATTTGTTGAAACCTAGGCTTGAACCTCTCATTTCACATGCTTTTCTTCACAAAACTATTGAGGATAGCAGCTATACCTTCTTTATTTATCATCCTACACCCTATTCATGCATCCTAAAATTACAACAGTATCCATGGGGCCTCTTACAAAAGCTATAGTAATCACAAAAAGTGTAAGAGCCCCTTTATATCATGTTTCAACTACAAAACCCTCAAAAATAGGGTAACTCAGATTATGATTTGTTGGTGAGCTATATGGAAAAAATCATTAGCACCAGCTCATTCATGGAGTCTTTTGAAAGAGAAGCGAATTAGGTGGAAGTTAAGTACAAACCTTATAGTGTCAAGGTGAATGAGGTGATCAATTTTGATTGGCCAACTGATGAAAAGTACTAGAAATGGGTAAATGTATATTTAATTGAGGAAGAGTGAAAAGGAGTAGGCTGCTAACGGTTGAAAAATCAGCTGTTGCAGTTACAACAGATTCTAGTTTTGTTTTTTGGTGACAGTCTAGGCACGAAATTCTTCAAGTTTTCTGTTGCTGCATCAACCATTCTCAGTGGGCACGATGAACAAGAACATTCTCTGGGGAGATTGTTGTTGTAAAAAAAATTTGGAATATCACAAGGCGGTCCAATTGGCTGGTGGCACAAGTGCTTTCTGGCCCAATGCTTGTTTTTTCCTTCTTTTTATATAATAAGGATTTCAAGGCCAGAAGTACGGGTTAGCAAGTTAGATATTTTTGGTCCAGTCTAGATGAAGTTGTAGAGAAAATTGTAAAGTCTAATGGTTTTAGGGAAAATGCAATTTAGGTTTTAAGTCATTCTGTAGTAGGTTTTGAATTCATGGGGATTTGATGTTTTATGACAGTACTCTAGCATTTGAATTGATATAATTAATTCGAACTCATGTCTCTCCATTGTACAAGCATATCTGAATTTTGAATAAAATGATCAAGGGTTGTTTCATTCATCTCATTGTTGTGGTGTGTATGATTCTTGTTTTAGGTTTAATTCAAGGAATTAATTAAAATGCTTGAATGGGATTGTAGGTGGATATGTTTTGTATAAATATTTGATAAGCAATATTGGGTTAGAATACATATTGATGAGATTGTAAAGAAATTTTATCAAGGATCTTATATGTTATGAATTAAATCTATCATAAACCCTTAGATGCTTCTAAATTTGACTCCTGCAATGGATATATGGCACTTATCTAAGTTGTACTTATTCATATGGTTCAGTATTTGTTTTCCTTTACCTAGAGCTTGCTAAAAATTGCAAATCAATGACTATCTTATACTGTGAATTATTGTTGTAGTTATATCATGCTCCAAATAGTTAATATTATTGATAAACATTCAATTCTATTTAGTATTATCCTATTATGTTGAGCTATTAAATGAGATTATCTATTGTTGTTAATGTTGTTTATGATGATGGTGCAAAGGTTGTAAACGCATTAAGGGATCACCCTCCCAGGTCTTGCAGAGCCCAAAGTGTACGAGGTCTTTCAAATCCTCGTCAGTTGGTCTAGGTCCTTCGAGCTACCCTTTATTGGAATTGGAAATTCCATAGGTAGATTAGAAGATCAACCTGCTTACCATAAAAACAACCAACACCTTGCATATGTTTGTGGTGGAGGTATTAAAGAAGAATTATATGCCTCTATTTCCATTCATTAGGTCTACCTTAACCTAGCATATACTTGGGCTAAGTGTACAATTGCTTCAAACTCATGCGATGAAGGCTATGTGTGATGAAATCCTAGACCTCAACCAAGATGTGGGTAGATTATGGGAGTTTTACCAAGACCTGAGGTTGGTCGATAAAAATGTGAAAGACTAAGCTATTTTTTTTTGTCTTATCTTATACCATTTCATGAGAATGGGGGTGCAAATGTACAAGAAGATCTTTGGAAACTAGGCATGAAAATTGAAGGTTAAAGAGAATGGGGGTGCCAAACTGACAGTACTCATTACCCCTTGGTCATTGATTTTCCCTAATTTCCCTCTACCTCATCCTCGGCGTTGGTATTGACCTTGTTTTCACTCCTCCAAACTCTTCCTTGACACTGATACTGACCTTGTTTTCACTCGTCCAAACTCTTCGTCGACACTGGTATTGACCTTGTTTTAACTCCCAACACTTCCTCGACATTGGCATTGACCTTGTTTTCACTACTCCAAACTCTTCCTCGGCACTGGCATTGACCTTGTTTTCACTACTCCAAACTCTTCCTCGGCATTGGCACTAACCTTGTTTTCACTACTCCAAACTCTTCCTCGGCGCTGGTATTGACCTTTCACTTCTCCAATTTTATGAGCTACAACCTGGTTTCGTTAGGTTTTATAGTATGTTAATTAAGTTCAAAATTTTGGCACCATTTAGATAGGTTTTCATATTCTACAATATAGTTAAGTATATATTAGCTATACTTTACATAATAAATAATATAATTATTTAACTTATTATAATTATATATTATATTCTTTAACAAAATTATTAAATACGTATAAAATTATTATAATTAATAATTAATAATAAGTATATTTTTATATAATACAAAATATAATTAATATAATATATATTTAATATAATAGTAATATATATTAATATGAGAGAGAGAAACTAAATTTTGATTGATTGTTTCATGTCAACAATCCAAGGATGGCATGTGTCCTTGGGGAGTTATGCTCAAGGTAGCATGCCATTTTATTAAAGATATGATAATTCTCCTTTAAGACCTCTTCAATGTACCCATTGCACATAGAAGGAGACAAAGATAAATATACGGAAGAAAATATAGAGAGAGAGGGAGACAATGACAAACATAAAAATAGAAAGGGAGATAAAGAGATAGAGAGGGTTAGAGAGATAAAGAGATAAGGATGAATAGATAGAGGTATAGAGAGGGTGATTGATATATCTCTCCCTATCGCTCTCTATATCTCTATATCTCCCACTATCTATGTCACTCCCTCTTCCCCCCTCTATCTATTGAGCTATCTCTCCCTCTCCCCCCATTCTCTATCATTCACTCCATCTCTCCCTACATCTATCCTACTCTATATACCTATCTCTATTTCTCTTTTTATCTCCCTCTCACTCCTCTCTCTATCTCTTTCTATCCATATCCCTGTCTTTCCCTCCCCTTCTCTATCTCTCACCATCTCTCCCTCCCTATCCCCCCTATCCATCGACTCTCTATCTCCACCTCTCTTCATTTCTCTTCCCATATATCTCCATCTCTCTTTCTCTTCCCATATATCTCTATCTCTCTCTCTTTCTCTCCCCATAGATTAACTAAGAATCCATGCAAGCATACAATAGTATATGTTTGTAAAACTATAAGTAACACTTATCTTTCTAATGTCAAGCATTCTTATAAAAATAGTGTTTTATTAAACTATAAGTAGATTATTGTCACCACTCTTCATTTAACATGAAATGCCAAATGTAGCAATTATTTTGTTGCTCTTGTCAAGTTTCATTAATCAAGCTATTTACTGGGTTGAATAAAGTCGTGTTATGACCCTTCATCTCTTTAAAATAATTAGACAATATTAGCAAGTCAGGAAGGGGAGAAAACTAAACTCCTTCAAAATAGGGGTAGCTGTGGGTTTGTTGGTTTTCTTTGTATACTGTATACTTAATTCCTCTAGGATAAATAAGTAACTTTAGATCATTTTCTTAGTTGTGTATCCTAACTAATATAGAGTAATATTTTTCATTTTAATTGACTAGTACATAATAGTTTATGTGTTGAAAGAATTATTTCCATTCTTTGTAGTTTTTATAGTGGAATGCAAATCATATTTAATTTCATTCCAATATACTTCTTTCATAAAGATATTTGTTTGAAATAAGTGTTTCATAACCCATCTAGTCAAATCATAATTAACCTATCAAAAAGGAAATAGGAATTTTCTAAAGAAAAGAACACTTGACCCAATCATAAGTGTATGGCCTTCGAAGAAAGGAGTGATCCACCTTAGCAATAACAACTACCTAATTTAGACCTGGGTATGTGCAGAATCATGATGTGCCAAAAAGTGGCAACATGAAAAAAGTAGCATTTTGAACTCACCAAAAAACATGAAAATCCCGAGTTGACTTCTTTTTTGGGTTGGGTGTCAGTACATTGCTCCATAGCAATTCCCAAGCCAAAGTGCTACAAATTAGATATCTAATTTCAGAAATACTTTAAAATGTAATATTTTGGTGCTATAAATCAGATATCTGATATTTGCACACATATACCCAAAAGTAATTAGGAGGTGGAGGGTGGACAAGAGAGAGAGAGGGAGAGAGAGGGAAAGGGAGAGAGAGAGAGAGAGAGAAAGGGAAAGGGAGAGAGAGAGACAAAGAGAGAGAGAGGGGGGGAAAGGGGGAGAGAGAGATATATAGATAAATAATTAGGAGGGGGAGGGGGTAGAGAGAGAGATAATTAGGGGGGAAGGGAGAGGGGAAGAGTGTTGAGGGTAGAGGATATAAGGTTTAAGGGTTTATGGTTGAGGGGGTAGGAGGGATAGACTTGAGAGAGAGAGAGAGAGGGAGGGAGTGGGAGAGAGATAAATTAAGGGAGGGTTAAGGGTTTAGGGTTAAGGGGAGAGACATAGAGGGAGTCAGTGAGTGAGAGAGAGACCTAAGCGAGG
>VDFB02357426.1:0-14277 GCA_007258455.2 Sequoia sempervirens | reverse complement strand
TTGATAAAAAAGACCCAGAGGTACATTTTAAGGAGTTAGCATAGCTAAAACAGTGGGGTATAGTGGATGCATATGTTGCAGATTTTTAGAGATTACCAATGTTGGTGACAGTTATATTATAGAAGGCACATAGTGCTCTTTATTGATGGATTATCCGATCCTCTTAGGGGCTGGATCAAAGCCTTTAACCCACCTTCTCTTCAGGAAGCAATCAAGAAGGCGAGAGACATGTAATCATCCACTACCAAGAATAAATTTCAGACCAAAGGACTGCTGCATAAGAAAGATAAGGATAAAGAACATGTCACAAGGGAATATGAACAGCCTAAGAAACATGTTACTAGGATTGACAATGAGACATTAAATGAGCTAAGAAGGAAGGGTTTATGTTTCACATGTAGGGAGCCTTGGTCCCAAGGTCATAAATTTTCAGCTAAGGGAAAAGCACTCTTAATAGAGTACTATTTAGGAGAAGAAAGTGCATCAGAAAAATCAGACCGGCAATTTGATTATGAGGAAAGTGAGAATGAAAAGGCACTAGAAGAGGTTGTGAAGGAAGAGGACAAAGATGGGAAGCTTGCTCAACTTCATAGTTTTCAAAAGAACGAGTCTCTTCACATTAGAGGAGTACTTAAGGGACAACGAATGGTGGCATTGATTGACATAGGAGGTACGCATAATTTCATTGATGAGGGGTTGGTTGTTCGTAGAGGCCTTAAAACACAAGCAGTGAGTGGTTTTCAGGTAATGGTAGCAGATGGTTTCACAATCACTTGCACTAAGATGGTCCCACAGTTGAGCTTGCAATTTTGTAACTTTGAAGTCAAGGAAGACTTCTATGTGGTTAGTATTGGAGATAGTGACGTAGTGTTGGGGATACAGTGGCTTCGTTCATTGGGTGAGATCACTCTTAATTTTCAGACCATGGAGCTGAAATTCAAATCAGTGGGGAAGAATGTGATCTTGAGGGGGATGTCAAATGAATGAAAACATGGAAGAACTGTTCTAGATATAAAGGGAAATATTGCTTCCATTTCTTAGTTGTTTTCTGTGCAAGATTGCTGCTTATTTTTAGAAGAGTTCCCAAAATTGAATCTCTGAAATATGTGATGAACTAAAGAGAACCTAAAAAAATATAAAGAGAATCAAGAGAATGACATGTGACTGTTTCAATTGAATTTTCAAGTGTTTGTATTTTATTTTATTTCTTAGTGATCTAGAAATTGATTTTAAAATGAGTTAGTCACACTTCAACACCATGATAAAGTGATCACAACTCAGAAGACACTTGTGTTGTAGGGTCCAAAGTACTTTTTACAGGGTGCAAAACATTTCTTTGGTGGCTCCCACTGTTGAATATTCTTGCATATTCAGATTCCTTCTGAAAAGTTAATCAATTTAAAAATGGCTCCTTATTTTGAGTCTGTCTGCAGTATGGCTTTTGGAAGTTGGAGGGAAAAAATTGCACAAATGTGATGGTTTTGTTCTTTCAAGTGGCAGTTTTGTTATTGCCTCTGCTGAAAAGTGGTAGTTTCCTAATTGCCCTTGGCGAGAATTGGCAGTTTTATAATTGGTCCCTGCTGGAAAGTAGTGATTTCATCATGTGTCCTAAAAAATGACCTGTGCATTTTGAATATTGTACTTTTCAACTTGGTGTCATCTTTTCTATCACCTCTGACATAAGTGTAAATACATGTTGTAAATGCATTCTAAGGATTTGTGAGTGGACTTGAAGTGAATTCCTAGAGAATTCAAGTGTCCAAGTGTGGAAGTAGATTGTATTTAGGACAGAATCGAGAGAGTGTTAAAAGAGTCATTGCAAGTGATCTTAGGGACAAAACATTGTTTGTTTTAGACTCGTTCTATGCCCAGGCCTAGGATTTTATTTGTTGTCAGAAAAAGTCAACAATGGGGTTATTTTCCTTGCCTTTGCTGTAGTTTTCTCAT
Source organism: Sequoia sempervirens (assembly GCA_007258455.2). NCBI lineage: Eukaryota > Viridiplantae > Streptophyta > Pinopsida > Cupressales > Cupressaceae > Sequoia > Sequoia sempervirens. The sequence continues at coordinate 12,330 of VDFB02357426.1, read as the reverse complement.
GGAATTTAGGCTCTCTGGGGTAAATTTCCTGTCTTCAATTGGTATGTTGCTTGCTCTCATTTTTCTTTGTTATTTAAATGACTGAAAGTACAGAGCTTAATTCCTTCAAATTTGAATGTTGAAGACTATTGTATGTTTTAATCGTTGTAGTATTATATGGATCACTAAGCCTCATTGGAGTGAGGGTGGCCTCAACACATTAATTGTATTCAGGTAAATACAATAGCTATATAAGCACGTCCAGCCTTATTCAAGGACATGGTTCTCTAGATGGTTAGAATCGTCTTAGACAATTCCTACTGTGGTATGCCTTGTGAGGAGTGAAAACAATCTTGAAAAAATCCTTAGGAAGTTATAAAAACTACCTGTTATAGAAAGTCCTTGTTATTAAGCATTATATTAATGAAATGTAAGTTAAATTATATAAAATCATGAAAGGATAGAACTCAATTGCTGCTTCCAAAAGGAACATTACTATGTCCATGGTCTATGGAGCTAATAAGATTGCTTGTCATTGTAACAGGTGATGACATCCTATATGTTCTACATTTGCCACTTGTATCTTGAATCCCTTAGTGGAAGCTTCTGCATAGGACTGTTGCATCTTGCTATTGTGCTGAGTCTGCTGACCTCCCAATTACTCTTCCTTGCCGCCTTATGTCACAAGATTTGGATTACTTATTCTATTATTAATTAATTTATTTTACCCTGGGCTGTTTTGTTATCTTAAGGCCTTCCCCATCATATATGATTCCCTTTCCATGTTATTCAAAACCATTGTTCAATCCTTTGCTTTCTTTTGACTCCACCTTCCCAGCATTGCATCATGGATTCGGGCTTTTGATATTATTATTGTCATTTTGGACTAGAGTTTTCCACACATAAATCACCAGAGCCATTAGGATATCAAATACAAATTACATAAAGGCTGAAGAGAAATATCTTTTTGTAGACACTTAAAATTGTCCTGATCAATATCAAGCATTTAATTCGATTTACTAACACCATTTTTGTCCTGATTTGACCTCTTTTGTCCATTTAATTAAATAATCCTAATTGTTTAATTAAATTCATCATTTCTCCTATTAATTGGATAATCAATGTTAGTAGATTAATTCACCTCTTCCATGCTAAATTTCATCCTATTTGATTAAATAATGCAAATTATTTATTTAAATTCCTTAATTCATCTCATTTGATTGAATAATCTTAATTATTTAATTAAATGTCATTAATTCCCCTTTTGATTAAATGATCTAATTGTTTAATTAAAATCTTAAATTCTTACACCTTGCACAATTAAATAATGTTTTAATTATTTAACTGACTAATTTCCCACTCCTCCAAGGAATATTCTCATGAAATATTCCTCCAATTTGAATTCAAACATTTCCCTCCCACATGGAAATATCTTGTACATGCTCCTAATTTTAAGGATTTGTGTTTGTTGAGATCAATTTGAGCCCTTAATTAAATTTATCAATCCATGTCAAATATTCAACCTCTTCCATGGATTTGATCATTGATCCATGTCATTTCTTCTCATCCATTTCTATCCATTGATTCAACTAAAAATCCTATAAATAGCCCTCATTTCTATGAGTTATTCATCCACAAATCATTTGAGTAGCCTTATGCTGTTGAATTTCATACCTATTTTCATTGAGAGTAATTGTGAGCAATTTTGTGGTTCAACCTCCATTATCATATCAACTTCAAGCTTTGCATCAATGGGGTTAGGAAAGAGCTGATCCTTCCAAACAAATCAGCACTAATCCCCTAATGGGATGAGGTTTGCTTGCTTAACTAGGTTTCCTTTTATCAATTTGAATGTTATTTCATCTTTCATGGATTTTTAATTAGCTTTGCAAGAATTTCATTGGGAATATGAGTTAGTTAGGCTAAATGCTTGTTTTATTTGCTTAATCTCAATTGCATTTGGTCTAAATGATATTCATGTCCACAGTTTTTAAAGTGCTAAAAATGGACGATTACAAAGATTGGGAGCGAGGAAAGCCACAAGTGGACCTCATGCTAAGCAAACATATAATTAAAATACTAAAAAAATGTTTACCTTACATTGGTGTTTTTTTGAGTTATGGGAACAGGGGATGTGGTTTTAGGGACTGCAAAAACACATTCTGGATTTTGAGGACACCACGGGGGCAGTGTGGGATGGCTATTAAAATAATATATTAAAAACATGTTGTGACTTTACAAGCAAACATAAAGTTGCCCAATTGGCATTGAAAGAATGCACTCAAGGAGTCATGGCTGCCAGTGAACATTTTCAATTCTCGCAACTTTGCTTATTTTCACAAAGAAGGGAATAAGGCAGCTGACCTGTTAGCTAATGCAGGGGTCCATCAAGAAAATGTTATACATTTCTTATAGCTCTGGAGTCTGTTGAGTCTTGATGATTGAAGGGTGGATGGAAAATAAGTACCCTAATTTTTCTGTATATGTTCAATTTGATTGAGAGCCAAGATTCAACTGAAAAGGATAACTTCTGCTTACAAAATACTGTGCTTGACTGAAATGCATAATGGGATTGACTGATTCATGAAATCCTGAACCTGAGATCGGTGGTGACATAATTAAAGCAGTAGTCTTTGCAACATCTAAAAGATGAACAATAGAGTTGAACTCCTCACTATTTGTTGTGTTTATCATAAGCTTGAGCGGTGAAGTTTTTCATGGGAAGTTATTTTGTAAGAGTAAAAATCTGTTTGTATGTAACAGTAAAAAGAATGTGGCAGTTAGGACATGAAAATTAAATAATAATTGCTTTTAATTTTTTTGGTTGTGCTTGAAATGGTGCAGGCTGTCTGCTGACATTAGTTTGTCCTTGGACCTTCTCAAAAATAGGGATGCCCAAAAATAGAATTCAGGGATGCAGGGGGTGGAGAGAGGTTTGGGTGTGGTTGGGGATTATCATCTGAATCCTTGCAGACGTGCACCTGTGGATTACAGCATTACATCAGCAGTACTATCAACGAAATTACTAGGATCTCTAAAAGACAAAATAAAACTTGTTTTAATTTGGTCAACTCCCTTAGGCCTAGATTTAGTAAAACTTCAGGTTCTAAGGAATCTAATCTCATTAGTAACACTATAGGTTCTAGTGAATCTAATCTCATTAGTAATACTACAGGGTCAAAGGTATCTAATCTCAAGAAGAGTATGTACCTATTTCATTACTCCTGTGGAGTGCCTTTATTGGTGGAAAGGGGTGCTCTCTTGAAACCAGAATTGAGGAATACCATTTGGACTATAGCATAGCAGGGCTAAAATAGCAGCTTTGATTGAACATGAAGGAAGAACCAATCACTCCATCAACATAGGAAAGATAAATTTTATCCATAGAAAGTTGGATGGCTGATAGCAAAAATGGGGAATCAGTTGAAATGGAGAAATGTCCTATTTAGAGATGATGTATGTAACTTAAGTCAGACAAGGAAACCAATTCTTGGTCATAACTAAGGTATGCCAGTTACTGCCCTATTTAGTTGATCTTTCCTCCCATAGTCTCAAGGACTACAGTTTCCAATCAATTATTGGTTTGATTTTTTTTTTCCTGTGTTGTTGACTTGGACTTGGACTTGCATGTTTCTTTTCATTAAATTAAAACTTACAGAATTAGATTTGATGACTAAAAAAGAAGCTTTAAACCTGCTTTAGATTATTTCTTTTTTCTTCCTCTCAACTATGGCTCTTTCTTGATGATGGGTCCATTATCAAGATTTGAAATGTTGGGAATAAATTATAATATGCACTTAGATCCAAACACCCATCCTAAAACTTTGCACCGTGAGCACAACCTATCCACTTAATCATATGGACAACATTACATGGAGTTTTAAGTAGCGGAAATTTAAGTGAGTTTCCTCAATGAAAACATAAACTTCAACCCTTGAAAGCACTAGCTTCTACAAAGAGAACGACGACAGGTTGGTGACATAATCAGTTAAACATTGTTGATAATTTATTTATTATTCTGGTTGAAAGGACTACTTCCAACCTCTTGCTAATAATAAGCTCCATGAGAATGAACTGTAAGTGTTTTTCAAGGCTGAGGAGGCAATCAAATAGTTCATATACTAAAAGTTATGAAACTTAGATTAGGTTATTTGAAATTGGCTTCTGATAAAAGCAAAAAATTAGAAATTAAGAATTACAGCTCTAATATTATTGCCTTAGCACTTTCAAGTACAAAGAGAATGAGGAGAGATTTGTGACATAATTGGTTAGACTTGTTGATAATTTATTTATTGATCTGGTTTAGAGGACTACTGCCAACCTCTTGCTAAGAACAGGCTTAGGGAAAACAAACAAAAGCTTCTGGCAAGGGAACAACTAGCTCTGATAAAGCAGAGCTTGCGTTATTTGGTGACATGATTGCTAGATTTTGGGAATTGGCTTTGATTGTCGAATTGAAATATCTTCCCAGGGGACCATTCCTACTCCCTTAGAATGTGGGCGGAAATAAACTTATTTATGGAATTGTAAACATTACTTTTGTTTAACTACAAGTGTTGCTTTTTAAATTCACTGACAGCCATAAATCAAATGATTTGCATTGTGTCTAGTTCAGAAAATTGCTGTGTTACACGGGGACGCGTCCCCCCACCCAAATCCTACGTCCCCATCCCCTGTGGCGTTTCGGGGACGGGGGGGCGGCAGGGGACGTCCCCCAGGCGTCCCCTCTGATTTTTGAAAACTGGGGGATGGCAGGAAACGCGTCCCCAAAAAGGGGGACGGCTGGAAAATAAAAGGGGACGCCTAGGCGTCCCCGAAACGGCTAGGGGACGGCTAGAAGTCCCCCAATCGTATCGGGGACGCCCAGGAGTCCCCCTTTTGTCAAAGTAAAAAAATCTTTTAATTTTTGACAAATTAAATAAAAATTGCTTAATAATATTAAATATTTCATCATATTTGATAAAAAAATTAATTTTTAATTGCTTGTAAGTTAATTATATTATGAAATAAAATAAAATTGCGTGATAATTAATAAATAATAAATATTAAATATTATTATATTTCATTAAATAAAAATTTGATAAAACATTTAATTTTTAAGCATAACTATTTAATATTATAATTTATTGTCAAATTAAAAAAAAATTACGAGTAATAAAATGAATTTTTAAACAAACTATTATTTAGTTTAAATTTAAAATAATAAAATAATAAAATTAAATTAAAATAAGCATAACTATTTAAAATTTTAATATTATTGTAAAATTAAATAAAAAATTACGAATAATAAAATTGATTTTTAAACAAACTATTATTTTTAAACAAACTAGTTAGGCAGATTGATGAGGAGGAGGTGCAACTGGGAATGGTTGGCCTTCCTTTGGATGATCCACTTCAGGCAGAGAGTGACAGTGACACAGATAGTGCTTTTGATATTGATAGCCCGAATGAGGCATAGTGTCATAGATTGACAGATTGTTGTATTTAAACTTTAAAGTTTGAGACGTTGATCTTTGAGTTATTTAACTTTAGTGTTAAAACTTGAACAAAATGCTTTTATATTTAATTGTTAAGTTATTGGCATTGCTGTTAGTGTTTACCTTTATGTTTATATTGTTGTTATACTATTGCTATATTGTTGTTATATTGTTGTTATACTCTTTATCTATGCACGTATTGTCATATTGAAATTGTTGCACATATTTGATATTTCAAATTGCTCTTTCTCTCTCTCTATATAATATATTTTTAAAAATTCATATATTTATGTAATTGTGTATATATATATATATATATATATATATTTTGAAAAATTTCTATATCGCCGTCCCCCCGCCGTCCCCAAAAATCTGCCCTCGGATTGTCGTCCCCGAAACTCGTCCCCTGCCGTCCCCCCATCCTCGAAACGCCGTGGAACACAGGAAAATTGATGAAAATATAATGTATATACACCAGCAAACCATGAATTGTTATATTCGAAGTGGCTTAGAATGAGATGTTGCTTGCACAATGATCACTATACTTCATGCTGCTAAATTATATGATCTACATATCATACATACACCAAACAATAGGAAATGCAATTTACTTCAGAGGAGACATAACTGATGAACACTACATAGGAGATACAGTTAATTGAAGGTATTAGCTTCTGCTATCCGGTAAGAGAGGTTGGTAGTGATCTCAGTAGCTCTGACTGAAAGCAGGTCAATCCATCTTGCCAAGACATGGCTGCTAAAAACAAAATGCAAGTGTTTTAAGTCAATCAATACAGTTACTATATCTATGATAACCTAAGTAGCTGAATTGTCACCCTCTGCCCGACGACTCCGGGTCGAAACATATAGGGTACGAAATCGGGTACGAATCCCTTTGGAAACGTGCAGGATTCGTTTTTTGCTGCCTGGAATTGATTTTGAGTTTGCCATCACGTTTCCGAGTGATTCTGAAAGTGACGTGGCGATTCTAGGACTTTTTTTATCGTTTCCAGCAGATTTTTGACTTTTAGAAAGCCGAAAAAAGTGAAAACAAAGGGAAAAAACCTGCGATGGGTGGATCATTATTGTTTGTTTTATTTTGTGCTGCACAAAGGCGGAGAGAGCAATTTTATACTTTATCCAATTGATCTGTAATCATTTGAAAAAATTCATATTATCCTTTTATGAATATTGAATTAACTCAATGAAAACGGTATTACACAAGTAATTGGTAAAATATTCAATATTAACAATGAGCAATGTGCTCAATAAATAGTTTACAAAATATACAAAAAACAAGAAGTTTCTAAAAAGAAACTCCAGATAAGATCAGAGACGATCTTATCTATAATTTACAATAAAATACAATAGTTGAACATTAATAAATAAATAATAAATATTATTTTAATACCCTCCCTTAATGCTCAATCTGTCAACTACACCAAGATGCCCCTTGAATTTTACGAACTTATTTGGATTGAGCGACTTGGTGAGAATATTTGCTACCTGCTCCTTTGTCGGAACATACAACAACTGAACTGATCCGTCCTCAACTAGCTTCCGAATGAAGTGACAATGAGTTTCCACATGCTTGGTTCTTTCATGGAAGACCGGATTCTTGGCAAGTTTGAGAACCCCCTAATTATCACAGAACAAGGGAGTCAAACCTGCTTGAGATATTTGCATATCCGCAAGCATCTGGCGAAGCCAAACTGCCTCACATGTCGCTTTAACTGCTCCCTGATACTTTGCTTCTGTCAAGGAGAGAGCCATTGCCTGTTGCTTCTTACTAGTCCATGTGACTACACTAGATCCCAAACTGAAAACATACCCAGATGTTGATTTCCTTTCATCAACCGAACCTGCCCAATTTGAGTCTGTGAAACCACTGAGTCGAGGATCGTGACTCCGAGTTTACAAGAGTCCATAGTTAGAAGTGCCCTTCACATAACACAACACACGCTTCGTTGCTACCCAATGATCAGCCTTGGGGGCTGTCATGAAGTGTGGAATGTAGCTCACTGCAAAATTGAGGTCAGGTCTAGTGGCAGTGAGATAGATGAGGCTGCCCACTAGTTGCTTGAACAATGATTCATCTACTACAGGTGAGTCGGACTTAGCTGACAACTTAAGCCCTTTTTCCATGGGTGTGGAGGCAGGTTTGCAATCCTACATTTAGAACTTATCCAAAAGACTTTGAGCATATTTTGACTGGGAGATTAAGATACTGCTCTCGGTCTGCCAAACCTCAACACCTAAATAGTAATGCAAAAGTCCCAAATCCATCATGTCAAATGTGCTGCATAAATCCTGTTTGATCTCAGCGATCAAGTGTGCTGTTTGACATACAGATTAGAGTTAGATGGACTCCTTTGAAAGCCATGTTCTGTGAGGTACTTGTCAATCTTGATGTACCAAGCTCGAGTAGCCTGTTTCAGGCCATTGAGTGCTTTGACCAATCTGCACACCTTGTGTTCTTGACCAACAACTTTGAATCCTAGAGGTTGCTTCATGTAGACTTCTTTCTTCAACTCACTATTGAGGAAAGCACTTTTAACATCCATCTGATGGACTTTCCAACCAAACTGGGCTGCTAAGGCAAGGACGAGCCATATGGTACTCATCTTGGCTGTAGGAGCAAAAGTCTTCTCGTAGTCAATGCCTTCTTTCTGTGAGAACCCCCTTCCAACTAGACGAGTTTTGTACTTGTCAAGGGTTCCGTTAGCTTTGTATTTCACTTTATACACCCATTTGCAGCTAATGGGCTTCTTCCCTGGAGGAAGATCAGAAAGGACCCAAGTGTGATTCTTTTGAAGACTCTGGTATTCAACTTCCATTGCCTTTTCCCACTCAGGAATTCCTTTAGCCTCTGAATATGTCTGAGGCTCATAGACACTGTGAATGTTGGCCATAAGAGCAAAATTGACTGTAGGCTGCTGTTTGCTCTTCTTTCTGGATGATCTACCCTCAATGAGCTCATCATCTCGAAGATCACTAATAGTCTTAAGCCACCATTTCTGCCAGAGAGTAGAAGTGCCAACATCAGAAGTAACAGGAGCTGTAACTGGTTGTGGATCTGGAATAGGTTCAGCAGGGGGATTTTCACTATCATTCGGAGGAAAATCAGGTTGAGCATCATCAAAGAATGAGTCTTCGTCATCCCTCCCATCAGGTGAACCTAACGGAAGTCGGACACCCAAATCAGAAGCCTTCAAGGGCTGATCCTCTGAATGCTGAACATGCGAGGAAAGGTGAAACGGTCCTCGTTCTTCATCAAAGACAACATCTCGATTGAAGATTAGACGATCAGTGTCTACGTCAATCAACCGGTAATTCTTATGGTTGTCACTATACCCTGTGAACATCAGTTTTTGACTCTCGGAATCCAACTTAGAGCACTTGGCATCTGAAATTCAAACATATGCTAAAGAGCCAACAACTTTTAAATGACTGATCTTGGGTTTGCGACCAGTCCAAGCTTCCTCAAGAGTCTTCCCCTTAACGGTGTTGGCATTTCAATTAGCACCTCTGGAGTGCTTATTGGAAACGGTCAGCTATTGCAATTGTTATAGTACCGCTCCTTCGGATTATAGAGACGAAGATCTCTCTTTGCTGATGTGATGTGTAAAAAGGGTAGAGTAGACTAAGGTTCCTATCTTTTTATACTCAACGGCAGGACACAAGGGTGCACAAACACAATGCGCTGTAGCTAAGCTTTTCTTCGGTTTCTGCAGATCTTAACTACGACTAAACTAGCTTTTAATCTATCCTATCTCCCCAAGATAAACAAAGCATGAGGGCATAGGAGCGGGAATGGATGGTTGGATTACTTGAATCTGCCGTCTCCTTAGCATATGGCCGAGGCTCTGAACTCTTGGATAGATGCTGGGATAAGGTTTTATGCAAGCAAACACTCTTTACGGTAAGTTGGATCTAAGACTTGCCAAGGAGGAGGAACCCCTGTCCGAGGTATAGGCTAGGAATCAACTTACTAGAAACAACAAATTACGATGGTTTGGCCGACAAGCTTTCTAAGGAGGAGGAACCCTTGTTCGAAGTATAGGTTGAAAGACGATCCATTAAACAACATCACACAATAACTGTTAATAACAAAATATCCGAGGAGGAACCCCTATCCGAGGAGGAGATTGAAACAACAAGCTATTAACACAAAACGTTGAAACAACTCAAATATTTGGATCAAAATGCAAGCGCCTTCTAATTTTCTTCTTCAAATTTCCTCAACGAGTTACAAAAGAATTGGGACATGCAAAGGCACAAAATCATGCACAATTGCTCATCAAACCAATCAACTCTCATCCAAGAGTGAACAAATAATCACTTTCAAACTTATTGGCAACAATGGTGCAACAATTTTGCATAGTAAGTAAAGGTTAACAAAATAATGAGCCCAAGGCTCTTATTTATAGAACCCAAAGGAGTAGGCAACCTTGAAATCTCCTTGAGTTAACAAACAGTTCTTACCAATCAACAAGATTTATTCCTATGTCTAAAAGTAGGTGAGCAAACAGTTAACTGGAAATCTACTTCAGTTAACTGAAACTAAACAAAGAGTTAACTGGAAACTACTTCAGTTGATTGAAACTAAACTAAAGGTGAACTTTATTACAAAGTGTGCCTCCAAAATAGACATCCACGTCTAGTGGAGATCTGAGATCCACAAATTATGGAAGTCAATTAGACATCCTCAATTAGTGGGATCTGACAGTGCATGATCTGTGGGACGTGGAGTTAACTTGGAAAGGGGCATCAAGTTAACTCCAGTTGCATTTAATGCCTTTCTGGAGGGTAGGACGTCCTTTCTTAAGGTGCCTTTACAACTCACTAGTCAATAGTGTCTCTATCCATTCGTTGACTTCTTCAGCCTCTGGTAGTTAATGCTTTGCAAAATGATGACGTGGCACTTTAGCATTACTTTGCCTGTTGTGAGCTGATGTAGAAAGTCTATACACTGGGCAGCTGCCTCATCAAACTTGGTAGACAAAGCTGCCACTTTGGCTAACTTGCAGCCATTGGGATCATTGAGGAAGGTGCTGTGGATGACATGTCTGAATTGATTTTGCACTGTAACCAACTCAATGTATTCTCCTCCCTCGCGCTGATATTATATGTGAGGGAAGGATATGACCAACGTTCTTGCGAAGTTGATAATATTTGTGACAACCCGTCGGTAGTCAATTAGTTCAACTGAATTGGCATCGTAGGCTTTCACCTTGTATGCCAACTGTTCTTTCCAAGTAAAAAGATGTTGCTTGTTTTCTTCGCTGAAGACTGATTGATATGCCAATTGCAAGTCTGCAATTGTGGTTTCATCGCCTGGCCTCTGTTTTGCTATCTTTTGCTCCGATTGTTGAATCTCTAAACGGAGTCCATGTGCTCTATCCCGTAATTGGTATAGATTCGCCAGTATACATCACCCTCTGAGAACAAATTCCTCCACTTGATCTCTCAAGTGTTTTCCATATGTCATCAACTGATGATGGTTTTGCTCTGCGGGAAGATCCAACAATTCCTGTGGTAAGGCCGAGACGTTCAGGGTGCCGTGCATTAAGCTGGAAATGTACACCCTCAACTGTTGGTTTTCAGCCTTTAAGGCTGCTTTGTCCTTTCCTCTCATCTCTTAGCCTCCACCTGATGTGTGGTCTTTCCGAGGTTAAGTTTGGACAATGTGAAGTCCTCCACTTGTACCTCATGTATGCTTTTAACCTCAGGTGGGGCAGCAATCTCTATGATGAACTTATGCTCTGCATTCCTTTCCACGTGAACTTGCTTCTTCAACTTCTTTGTCGGCATGTCTTGTGGGACATGATCAAACTTTGTGAAGTCAAGTTCATAGGAGGGCCTTTCCCTCTTTCTTCCTAGGAAACCCTCAAGCTGGATAGAATCCCAACTAGCTTCACTGGAAGGAGGAATATTGGGCCCTTGAATGCCTGATGAATGAGACTGTGCCGTAGTGACGTCTCTCGGTGGCGAGTCCAAGTCGATGGGGACTTGTGACTGCTGTGATGGTGGTGATGTAGGTGGCTCTGTTTCTATTACAGGCACCGTTTCTACTGTTGGCTCTATCTCTTCAGGGTTTGTCTCTGTAGTGACTATCTCAATCACAGGCTCGGGGGCAGGAATTCCCATGACTATCTTAGGTGTATGTGTGGCTGTCTCCACGTATAACTCCTGCTGTCTCCCCCCCGTGTGTCCTGACATCCGCAAACCCTTTGGAGGATTACTCCATTGCTTTTGCGTGGGCTTCTTCCTTGACGTGGAAGGTAGTGTAGACTGAACCTATGGCGGCTCTATTCTGGGAAGTACTACCTTCCTTGTTCTCTTGTTGTCTAGGTAGAGTTGACTGTTCCTGACAACTCTACTCGTTCTTTCCTCTATAGATGGGTTTTCCTTTGCCTACCAATCCACTATTCCGAGTGGTTGCGAGTCCACTGAATCTACAAAGAACAAGGGGAGAATGATTTCCCCTTCATCATCAGATAAGCCCTCAATGTCTTCTGACATAAAGTCAGCAATTTGCAAGAGCCTGAACCTGCTATAGTTCCTTCTTCGTACCTCATACTCATCGTCACAATTGACCCAATAATCTTCCATAGAAGATTCATGTGATGAGTGTTGCTCAAGATGTGCTGTATAGAGGCCTCTGGGATTATATGAACTTCTCTCAATGAGGTACTTGAGTTTGAGTCTCACCGTTTCTTGGCTCATCAACTTGGCATCTGTCGTTGATTTGCATCTATAGAGTCCCATCTCAATGGGAAAGTTTCCAGCTGGCTTCTTCTTTAGGCGTAAGTGAGCATGAACTTTGGCCAATTGCCTTAGGAATTCCATGAAAACTACCCTATCTGAAGGG
>VDFB02357425.1:352449-381519 GCA_007258455.2 Sequoia sempervirens | reverse complement strand
AACATGGGCTATTAGAATAGAAGAGATTCAATTTTAATAAATTTTAAAACTGAATTAAATGTGCTATAGTAGTTTACCAAAGGATGTTGAGCCTGCTGATGAGAATGTCTCACATAAGGGTTATTGTGGGGCTTAACTCTGTTTCCAGCCATATAAGCTTTTGCTATCTCTATTGGATTAGAATCATCGGAAACCTACAACATGTGCTATTATTTCATATTACATATATACTATGAATCCAAATAGAACAATTTAAAATCATAATGTATCAACTTACATTTTCAGTAACTTAGAGAGAAGTTTTACTAGTGGGGGTCAAAGCATCAAAGAATCTCAAAATGTTCTTAAAGCCAGCAATTTATCTCTTCTTGGTCTAACTAATACTGGTGAAAGTACAACAGTGACTACAATTAGGATACCAACTTCAAAAAGCTTTCGAATTAGTGTTCCTCAGGTGTGTTGGGTTGGTACTATGTTAATATTACAACTCATTTGAACATTTGCTAACCGTTTTTCCACTCACATGTAATAGGAGTCTGATTATTTTTTTCTGCACTTGAAGAACTATATTTATTTTCCAGTAATTGATTCATGTTTGTTTGGCAGAAAACTTGACCCTTGTATCAAGTTCAAATGGCCTCCTCTCTACATCAAGTGTTTCAACACCTACCTTGGGCATCCCAGTATTTGGTGGGCCTGTTTCGTCATCTGTTGTCTCTACAGAGAACTTAGAGAGAAGTTTTACTAGTGGGGATCAAAGCATCAGAGAATCTCAAAATGTTCTTAAAGCCAGCAATTTATCTCTTCTTGGTCTAACTAATACTGGTGAAAGTACAACAGTGACTACAATTAGGATACCAACTTCAAAAGGCTTTCAAATCAGTGTTCCTCAAGTGTGTTGGGTTGGTACTATGTTAATGTTACAACTCATTTGAACATTTGCTAACCGTTTTTCCACTCACATGTAACAGGAATTTGATGATGAGGACCATGTAAGCAACAATACTACTGGAGATGTAGCTCTCCATTGTTCTGATGTAAGTTCTTCAAAGGAAGACATGAATTCTGAAAAAAATCAATTACACATTTTTCCACCATACACTTTTGATTTGTGATTTGTGATTTCTTCTGAAAGTCTACGGTTTATTTAGAATGCTAGAAATGATTTTTCTTTCATGAAAGTAAACAAACTAACTTTTCTCATAAAGTCATAATACCTTTAATTGTCAACATTGTTGCTATGCAGGTGCATAACAAAAGTGATGACATCGAAGAAAGATCAATTATTGATATAGATATTGTTCAATGGGGAGTGGTATCTGATGATTGGGTATATGACAATGATGGTTGGCCAATTCAAAAACAATGAACTTATATGCATAGAAGGTTCCTGATTCCACACTATGGATTTCTCTGTTCCTGTTTCTATTGATTTCTATTGCTCTACATTGTTTTGATGTAAGTTCTTCAAAGATGGACATATTGTCACCTACCGGTGAAAAGGACAGAGAGAAGACCAACGAGACAAATTGAATTTAAAGAGTCATCCATGTCATTAAGAGGGAAGCATTGGGTATTATTCAATCCAGAAGGAGGATTTTGCAGACTCAGAGACAACCTTCTTACTAGATTCATGCCAGCTTTTGGCACAACCAGTCACTATTCGGTTGAAATTGAAGAGAGAGCTGTCCAGACTGAGAAATCCGATCTATTTCTCAGAGGTATGACTGTTAGTTTTATGTTGGCAGGCAGGCATACATCGTCTACTTCTCTGAATTGGCTCTTCTCAGTGTTGTCCTCTCATCCCACGGTGGAAGAAGGCATTCACCATTAAATTTTGAAGATCTTAACAAATTTTTTTTTGGTTGTAGCAATGGACAACAAGATTTTTTTCTATTTTTTTAATAGCCTACCACACAATTACCAGTAATGCTTGTCACCTTAACCTCAGTTTTTTTGGTTTGGAATGAATAAAAGCTCTATTTTTTTCATTTATTAGGGAAGGATATGAGAGTGAAGAAATATAGTATGGATTATGTTTGTTATTGTGTCCTTTTATCTATTACATTTCAGAGATTTTTAATAGAATAAAGATTCAACTGACTGACAACCCATTTCAGTTTGTATCTTGTTTGGGCTTCTCCCCATTGTTTAATCTGTGCTTATAAATTTCTGTGTCCTCTCCCCTAATATCAGAAGTTTAGGTTAAAGTTAAGAGTTTAGGATAAGTAGAATCCTGTTCGTCTAGGCTGGTTTTGATTACTGAGATATTGGGTTATGTTTGGAATATTTTCAGTAGTTGTTACATGCAAATGGTTTGTATTCTTGCATTCTCAATTGGCAAATACAGTGAACTGATTTTAATCCTGCATAACCAATGATGACATCTTTTCAATGCACTGTACAGAGGAACACATTTCAATGCTGATGACATGGTTGGAGGCATCTCTTCCTTCAACAACATTTGAAAAGGAAAGAAGCAGGTGACCTATTTTGTGAAAGAATGGTAACAACTTTCACTGGTAAGCTCATTATTCTCGCATTTACAGATTTTGATAGATTTCTTCTCATAAGCAAAAGGTTTTCATTAAATTATGAAAAAATTACAAGCATCCACATCATCCACGCCTAGGTCTAAAATTTTCCAATAGGCACAACTCCAGATGTTTTGGCATTAGTAAACTTCAAATTTTATTTTATTGACTTTAAGCTTTATATATATATCTAAGTTACCGGTTCGGGTTCGGGTACGAGAACCTGGTACGTGGGTACTGGCAAATTTATTTTAGTGGTTTGGGTACGTATGGGTACGTGTGTATATATATATATATATATTAATATATTATAAATATATATATATATATGTATTATATATACAAAAAAATAAGAGAAATATAGAGAATTGTAAAACTAAATCATTTCATATTATGATACTTGATCATTGATCAATGCCAAATGCCAAAGATAAATATTAAATGCCAATTGATAGTTGAAAAATATTCAAATAAAATTACTGAATTACAAAATGTAGTTCATGAAACATTGAAACATGATTCAATGTTCAATGGTTCATTGTTCAAGTGCTCATCAATCATCAAACGGATTGTCAAAATCATCGTGACTTGGATTTTGAGCGGTTTGAACTTCAAAATCATCATCATTTGAACCCAAAGCGGATCCAACACCATGTGATATGTCATCAATATCACCCACATCATCCATAGTGGCTCTAGCAAGATCCTGAATGGTTGCATCCAAGTCAGTAGACTCGGGTGCTACATCCCAAAGCCTCGCTGCCCCCTGCCTGTATTGAGGATCCTTACGTGACAGAAGACGCAAATTGGAATGAATATACACTAAGTCTTCAGCTCTTTTTGCAGCCAACCGGTTACGCTTCACTGAGTGGATAAAGGAGTATGTACTCCAATTCCGTTCAGCGGCAGAAGAGCTTGCAACTTGGAGAGAAAACCAACAAAATTAAAAATAAAATAAAAAAATGCAAGATAAATTCAAGAATGTTAAGTGTTAAATTTTACAATACAAGTGGCAAAAAAAAAAAAACTTGTGAGAGGATCTTGATTGCAAGAGGTTGGAGGTACATATAATCTTGACCATGGAGGTACCACCATGTAAGAGCATCCATTTTGTATTGGTCTCTAGCAACAGAAGAGGTATGATTTTTTTATTTTCCTGAGATAAACATTCCAAATTCTCTCATGACACTTGTATGCACTTCTGGATCACTGAACATTCTACTAAATGCCGTCTTATACCCATTAGCAACTTCAGAATCTCTATATGGCGGTATTCTCCCTGGGATAGAAAGTACTTCAGTGGTATAGTACCTCGGAGATAGGGCATATGCAAGGAGGTGCAATGGAGTTGTCATCTTGTTCCAACGATGAAGAACAATTGCTTCCACCCTTTTGTAAAAGGTGTCTTCAAGATCATTCTCTCTTTTTTGTATTTCTATTTTTATTTTTTCCAACATTGTGTCCATGCTATCATAGACATCCCCCAAGCATGGTTCATCTGTATCAGCAAACCGAAGCATAGACATGATAGGTTCGGTGAACTCCAATACATAATTCACACGATCCCACCAATCGTCATGCAAGATCAATGCCTTGACCTTTTGGGCCCTCTCTGAATTTGATTGCTTCCATATACCCCATTGGTTGCTAATAACCATTTGACTCAATGCATCTTTCACCTTCACAAGTCGTCTCAAAACAATTGTGTGAGATGCAAACCGGTCTCGCAACTAAGAACATGTTAATAGTAAGTTAATAACACATTTAAAATATGTAAATAATGCAAAAAATTATTTTTATTCAATTATGTAAAACATGACATAAAATGATAAATGAAACTAAATAAATTAAATTTACCTCAACAATTCCAATCTTGAAAAGTTCTGAAAATTGCTTGTGACATATGCCGCTCTGTTCATTTGATCTCTTCTAATTTCGTATATTCTTTTCACTCCACTCTATTTGGCTGCTACAATTGCTTGCATCACCAAATTGAGGGAGTGTACGTGCACTATGTCCAAAAAGATGCTGCCTATATCTAACCTCTACCAAAGCACCCGCACTTCAAACTTTGCATTGTCCAGAATTACCAAATACTTTTCACTACCCACCATCTCTATGGAGTCAATGAGAATCCCGGAAATGAACATTGCATCTTTCACTTGCCCTTCACAGTCAACCGCCCTCAAAAACATTGCCCCCTTGGGGGACACTGCAATAACATTAATCAATGGACGGTTTTTGCAATCTTTCCATCCATCGGAAACAATAGATACACCTGTTTCAACCCAAGAATCTCTACTTGGTTTTAGCGTTTCTCCCCTACAGATTTCTTCTCTTTGCAATAAGGTCGTGACGCGACCTTTTCATACCCGTGACTTGTGGAAACCAGTGAGGTGCACTATTTATTGCTGACACCATGTCCCGCCAATATGGTGATCTCACCAAGTTGAATGGAAGACCATTGGCATAGAGGCAACGTGCAATTTTTTCTTCAGCAATATCTCTTGCCTCCATTTTAAATGCCTTCTCTAATGGACCTCTCTTGCGGGTGGTGGTTTCTGGTTCTTCATCTTCTTCTTCCGTAGAGGGTATAGACAAGAAGGGATGTCTAGAGGGCCTAACTATCT
Organism: Sequoia sempervirens; assembly: GCA_007258455.2. Lineage (NCBI taxonomy): Eukaryota > Viridiplantae > Streptophyta > Pinopsida > Cupressales > Cupressaceae > Sequoia > Sequoia sempervirens. The sequence goes on along the minus strand of VDFB02357425.1, from coordinate 376,355 downwards.
GAGTGGGTAATGTTGTTGTTTTTTCTTTCCGGAACTATAACTACTTTGTTTTCCTCTTGCAACCAATTGTCAGCATCTTCTTGTTCTTTTATAAATGCTGCTATTTGTACAGCAGACAACCCCTTCTTATCTGGGCCCTCACACATATTAATCCCTTTACCACCAGGGCCCATAAAATGAAGTTTCACTCGGTAATAGGAGCTATTATATTGTGTATTGCAAAAATTACACTTCCAAACAAACCCCCCACCTCCAGGAATTTGTGAAATTCTTGTGGTATGACTCCATAAAGGAGATCCTTTATCAATTTTGAACTTTTGGCTTCCCTCCCCACCCACTGAACTTTGACTACTGGCCATTGTTGCAATCTATAAAAAAAATGAAAAAAAATATATATACTTGAAAAACTTCTTCACAAACTTGAAAAAATCCATCAAAAACTAAGAAACTTAAAAAAATTCATCAAAAGATTAAAGAATAGGGTTTAAATGCATACCTTAAACACTTAAATCTCCTTTGTAGAAGCTATTTGCCACTCCACAATCGATCTCCTTCGAATGCAATCACCTCCCTTCAAAATGCTAAGATGGAGAGAAAATATGGAGAGAGCAAAATGAGAGGTAAAAATGAAATGTTTTAGTGTTGAAAGGCCTCATATTGGGTCGTTTTAGGGTTAAGAGGCAAAATAATAATAAAAAAATTGCTTTTTATTTGACTTTGGGCCCACTTTTTAAGTGTTGGGCCGGCCTCGAGGTACCGGTACCTGCACCAACTTAAGGTACTGGCACACATTAAGATGCCCGTTCTATGGGTTCTCTCACACTGAGAGAACCTGATGTATCGCACGCACTGCATACCCAAAGACGACTCACAGCTTAACCCGCACTGCTCAAGACTCAACCGGTTCGAGGGTGTGGGTAACAACATAGAACATATATATATATATATTGCGATAGCATATCAATATCTTTCAAACTCTGAAATTCACACACCATAAACTGGAAACCTCAGATCTCAATAACACTGAAAACTAGAAATATTAGCCTGGAGTAGATCCCACAAATACCATATATCCTTTAATGGTAGGTTAAGTGACTTTTATGTAGTTTGTTTAGTAGTGAACAAGCCATAGTGATAGGGCATAGCAGATCTGATTCTCATGTGTTGTAGCTTGTACCTATGGCTAACCTACAAGGAAATGCTTTTTTCAAAAGTTTGTTTTTACTTTTTAGTAGGATTCTTTTGAAGGATGCTTGTTAATCACTTCCTAGTTCCCACTATATTGAGTGCAAGGGGCTATGTGTGTGTGTGTATTTATTCACACAAATTGAATGCATATCTCAAAAATTCATTTTAAGGATGTCGAGTTAATCAATATCAACTAACCTATTATGTTAGTTTTTGAATAACTGGAAATAAGCAGGGTATGAGGGTTGACTTAGGGGTAGATAGGGGTGTATTTGTCTGTTACCTGCAATTCTAGTGCAACTTTGCTGATAAATTTTAGTCTTTAGATGTAGTCATAGTATTTTTAATTTTATCATTATGTTGGCGGCCTTTCTTTTCCTTGTGCCTTGAGTCCTATGAACACAAGGTTTGCTGCCTTGAATCCTCTTATCATGGTCTTTTTGTGCCCTCAAGTTGTATCAGTTTTCTCCTTGGACTTGTACCATTCCTTGGATCCTCTATTGGGATTGTTGATTCAATTTATTTTATTTACAGCACACCCATTGGTTGTCCCGGCCATTGATTATCTACCTCTCTTTTGAATGTAAATAAACATATCTTATTTTAAGAACAGATCCTTGTTTGTTAAATTTGGTCCTTTATTTCACTGTCTTATTTGTCTGATAAAAAATGGTATATCACATACTCCAAAGTTTTTGGAGCTTGTCACCCCTCTTTTGAATGCAAATAAACATTATGGCTTATTTAGAACTGATCCACCTAATCCTTGTTTGCTAAATTTGGTCCTTAATTTCACTCTCTTAATTGTCTGATAAAAAATTGTATATCATATACGTTGATGCAGCTCCAAGGTTAACACCTGGAAATTCTCAGAAATAACAGAAATAGCAAAAACCAAAACAGAAGTAGAAAATGGAAGAATCCTGAGAATAGATCAATATTATTTTATTGGCATCAGCTCCATCCAAATTAAAAACCATAAAACATCATAGTCTCCAGAAAAACCAGGACTCCGAGTCCCCCGAGACTCAGTCATGTAACCCCTATTCAAATTGTTTCCCACTCTTTTTTTTTGTCAAAAACTCTATAACTTCTTTGAGACTCCCCGATTAATAAAAGACTCCTAAAAACTAACTCCACAAAAAACAAACAAGGGACAGCTGTCAACTGTCAACAGCAAAATCATTAAAACTCAAAAACTGAAGACTAAAAATAGTATGAATCAGTCCTAAAAAGACTGATTGGTTACAACCAATTCCAAGTCAAGGAAGGAGTTGTTAATGCTCCACAAACTTGTAGCTGTTAATGCTCCGCATCATCCTCCCCTGCTCTAAAAGAAGATTTGGGTCTCTTGGTTATTTTGGTTCTGGTGCATGAGGTGGAAAAGTTTTGCTATACTTTAGTAAGTCAACTTCTGAAATCCAAGAGTTGTAAGAATCGGGCAAGCCCTCCCACTTAACAAAATACAACTTATAAGAACTGGATCGAGTAGCCATCAATTTGGTATCTAGTACTCGTTCAATCTGCTGTCTTGTCTTCCTTGGAAAATGCTTGACCCTATTGTCCTCATCTATCTCATTTTGCTCATCTTCTACCTATTCGTCACTAGTTTTAGCTGAGTATGAATGAAGGTCAGCAACATTAAAGATGGGACTAATGTCTAAATCTTCAGGCAATTCAATTTGATAAGCATTGTCATTTATCTTCTTCATGATTCTACAGGGCCCAATTTTTTTTGGCTTCAACTTGTTGTAGGCACCTTGTGGATACCTTTCTTTGCGTAGGTGTTCCATGACCAACTCTCCTTGAAAGACCTTTCTTCTTTGATGCAAGTCAGCCTTCTTCTTATATTGTTCATTCATGGACTGCAATTTGAGCCTAACCTGCTGATGTATCTCACGAATATTGTTTAAAAAGTCTGTAGCTTCATGGCTGCTAGGTGTACTTCCCGGCAAGTCAACTAAATCCACAACTCCTTTAGGATTCGCACCATATACAATTTGAAAAGCAGACTTACCAGTTGATCTATTTATGCTGAAATTATAGGCAAACTCCGCTTGAGGTAACACCAAATCCCATTGTCGGGGATTGTCTCCAACTAAACACCTCAATAGATTGCCCAAGCTCCTATTCACTACCTCTGTTTGACCATCAGTTTAAGGATGATATGCTGAATTGAATTGCAACCTGCTATCCAACTTTTTCCATAAGATTCTCCAAAAGTGACTTAAGAACTTGACATCCCTATCACTTGTTATTGTTTTTGGAACACCATGCAATCTCACAAGTTCCCTGAAAAATAAGTGTGCCACCTGACTTGCATCATTTGTCTTCTTACAGGGTATGAAATGGGCCATTTTGGAAAAACGGTCCACCACTACAAACACTGAATCATTGCCTCTTTGGGTTCTTGGAAGCCCCAAAACAAAATCCATAGAGATATCAACCCATGGTTCCTTCGGCACGGGTAAGGGCATGTATAAACCAGTATTTTGACTTCCCCCTTTGCTGTTTGACACACTCTACAAGCAGCAACAAACTTTTCACATCTCTCCTCATATTAGGCCAAAAGAACTTCTCGCTTACTAGTCCAAAGGTCTTATCTCTTCCAAAATGTCCACCCAAACCATTTGAGTGCAACTCCCTTATTAGTTTTTCTCTTTGTGATCCAAGGGGAATGCAAAGTTGAGACCCCTTAAAGAAGAAACCATCTAACAATATGTAGTCTTCAAATGAATGCATATTGGTGTAGGTTGGACTGTTTAGAGCTATCCAAATGCTACCAAAATAGGGGTCTTTAGCATATTCACCTTTCATCTCTTCAAAGCCAACCAATCCATGACTCATTACAGCTAATAAATGGCGCCTTCTACCCAAAGCATCAGCCACTACATTGCTCTTACCACTCCTATGCTGCACAACAAAAGTATAAGCTTGCAAAAAGGAAGCCCATTTAGCATGTTTATGGGAAAGCTTACCTTGTGAATTTATATACTTCAAAGCTTGATTGTCAGTCATCAAAACAAACTCCTTATGTAAGAGATAGTGCCTCCAATATTTTAAAGCTTGTACCACAGCATAGAATTCTTTATCATAAGTGGTGTACCTCTTTTTAGCTTCATTTAATTTCTCACTGAAGAAGGCAACTGGTTTCCCCTCTTGACTTAACACTCCCCCAATAGCTACCCTTGAAGCATCACATTCAACTGTAAAAAGCTCCTCAAAATCAGGTATGGAAAGAATAGGTGCTTCTGTTACTTTCTTTTTAAGCTGTTCAAAACTAAGATCAGTTGCCTTTGTCCAGGAAAAAACCTTCCCTTTTGTGCAATTTGTCAATGTTGTACTTACTCCACTAAAATTCTTGATGAATCTCTTATAAAAATTTACTAAACCATAGAAGCTTCTCACCTCAGTAATGCTTTACTTACTCCACTAAAATTCTTGATGAATCTCTTATAAAAATTTACTAAACCATAGAAGCTTCTCACCTCAATAATGCTTTGAGGAGTAGGCCACTCAAGAATAGCCTTGAACTTTTCTGGATCCATGCTCAAGCCATATGATGAAATAACATTGCGCAAAAATACCAACTTGTCTTTGTAAAATTCACTCTTTTCATTATTGATAAATAACCTTTCTGTTCTAAGTATGTCACGTACTATCCTCAAATATTCTACATGCTCCTTCAAGGATTTACGAAAGATTAAGATATCATCAAAATAAACTATCACAAATTTCCCATTATGCGATCTAAATACCTGATTCATTGTTCGCATGAAGGTAGTTGGTGCATTGGACAGTCCAAATGGCATCACCACCCACTCAAATAACCCATCTTGGGTTTTGAAAGCTGTCTTCCACTCATCACCTTCCCGAATCCGAATTTGATGATAACCACTTCTGAGGTCAATTTTGGAGAAGATCTTAGCACTTGACAAACAATCTAGTAAGTCATCCATTTTGGGTAATGGATAACGATACTTCACAGTGATCTTGTTAATGGCTTGGGAATCCATACAAAGTCTCCACTTCCCTCCCTTCTTAGGGGAGAGTAGAGCAGGTGTGGCACAAGGACTCATACTTTCTCTCATGAATCCTTTCTCCATTAATTCAGTGATTTGTCTTCTCATTTCCTCATTCTCTAGAGGAGTCATTCTATAAGCTGCTTGATTTGGAAGTTTAGCACCAGGAATTAGATCAATTTGGTGAGTAATGCCTCTAAAGGGAGGCAAACTAGCTGGTAGGTCACTTGGCATCAAGTCTGAATATTGTTGCAGCAATTCCTGTACTTCCAAAGGAATTATTTGCTGATCTGATTTCTCCTTGCTCTGTGGGTACAGCAGATAACATATCTCTCCCTTAGACTCTATTAAAAACTCTTTCCACCCTACTGTAGATAGTGACAAAGCTGTTATTTTTTTTTATCCTTCTTCCTTAAAAGGCTTCAAAATATGGAGTTTTCCCCCATGTTGTATCTCATAAGTATTTTCTCTACCATGATGGATTACATCTCTATCATATAGCCAAGGCCTCCTTAATAACAAGTGACAAGCATCCATTGGCACTACATCACACAACACCTTATCTTCGTATGGGCCAATTTTGAATTCAACTAAGCAAGACTGGTTCACAAGCACACTATGATCCTTCTTTAGCCATGAAATTTTATAAGGATTTGGTTTGGGCATGCAAGAAAGATTTAATTTTTGTACCATTTCTGTACTTACCAAGTTATCCGTAGACCCTCCATCAACAATCACCTTGCACACTTTATCTTTGCACTTGCGTTGTGTCTGAAAGACACTATTTCTCCTCCAATTAGCTTGGGTGTTTTCTTTGTCCCCAGCTACCATGGTCCTTCTCAACATCAAACTCTCTCATGTCTCTGCTTCCACTTCTTCTACTATGGGCTCTTCTCCTTCTTCTTGAGTCATCATAGCTCTTTTGGGGTTTTGAGGGCAGTCTACAGCTCTATGAGCTTCACTGCAAATATAGCACCTCAAAGGTTTCCAACCTCCCTAGAATGGTTGTCCTCTTCCTCTACCTCTAAAGCCACCCCTTCCTTGGAAGTTTGGCTTCTCGTTAATCACAGTCTCTTCTTCAGTAATTGATTTGGAAGAGCCCCCTCTTCCTCTATTTGAACTACTCCACCTCTTTTGTTGCCCACTCTGCTGACTCTATTCAATTTCTCCTCAACCTTCAAGGCTAGTTGATATGCTTCATCCACAGTGTTTATTTTGAGTAGAGCAAGCTCATTTTGGAGCTGAAATCTTAGTCCATTAACATATCTAGCCACAGTATGCTCATCATCTTCTTGTAGATTAGTCCTGATTTGTAACTTCATGAATTCTTCGGTGTAGGCAGATATGGACGGCTCCTTTTGTCTTAAGTTCTGAAATTCTCTAAAAAGTTTCTGTTGATAATCGGAAGGTAAGAACTTAGCCTTTAAATGTTTTAACATTTTTGGCCACAACCTGATTTTCTCCTTCCCTTGAGTTCTCCTAGCATGTTGGAGATTCTCCCACCATAAAGCTGCATGAGATTTCATCCTAGATGCTGCAACTTTGACCCTACATGGGTCATCTTCTTTGATTCCTTCCATGTCATAGTATTTTTCTAAATCTTGAATCCAATCCAAGAACACTTCAGGATTTAGATCACCTTTAAAATCTGAGACTTCAACCTTGACTCTAGTTCCTTGTTTGCTGATAGCCTCAATAAGTCTTTCCATTGGGTTTATTTCTGCTGCTTGTCCTCTTTGAACCTCATTTTCTTCCTCAGAATCTTCTGAGGAAGTCTAGCCTCAAGGACCTGCAACCGTCTAAGCACTTCATCGATTGCATCACCTCTCAATCCAGCATTTCTCCTACCCCTTTGTCCCCAAGCCATGCGAGCTCCTCTTTGAGCCATTTCCCGGTTTTTTTTAGTTGCTCTGATACCAAAACTGATGTAGCTCCAAGGTTAACACCTGCAAATTCTCAGAAATAACAGAAATAGCAGAAACCAAAACAGAAGTAGAAAATGGAAGAATCCTGAGAATAGATCAATATTATTTTATTGGCATCAGCTCCATCCAAATTAAAAACCATAAAACATCAGAGTCTCCAGAAAAACCAGGACTCCGAGTCCCCCCAGACTCAGTCATGTAAACCCTATTCAAATTGTTTCCCACTCTTTTTTTTTTTTCAAAAACTCCGTAACTTCTCTAAGACTCCTAAAAACTAACTGCACAAAAAACAAACAAGGGACAGCTGTCAACTGTCAACAGCAAAATCATTAAAACTCAAAAACTGAAGACTAAAAATAGTATGAATCAGTCCTAAAAAGACTGATCGGTTACAACCAATTCCAAGTCAAGGAAGGAGCTGTTAATGCTCCACAAACTTGTAGCTGTTAATGCTCCACATCATACGTACTCCAAAGGTTTTGGAGCTTGTTACTGCTTGCTTTGTTTCTTGCTAACAACATATTCCAAATAAATGTATAGGTTGGTAACAGGATTATCAAGAAGAGAATTCATGTACGAATTGAGCATGTCCAACCATCCCGCTGCCAAGAAGATTTCAAGTTGAGGATACAGAAAAATGATGAATTGAAGGCAGAGGCAAAGAAACTTGGGAAGATTATCAGCACCAAGAGGCAACCTGAGGGACCTAAACCAGGATTCATTGTCGAGCATGCTACTTTGGAGACAGTTATGCCCATTCCATATGATGTTGTCAATGACTTGAAGGGTGGATACTGAGTTTATAAAAGTAATTGTTTGGTGATGATTATTTTATAGGCCAGATGAATTTTTGCAGATCATATTTTGAAATTTTTATGGAGGAATTTAGTTTTTTTACATGCTTTGTCTACTACATTTTGATAAAAACAAATGAGATATTTATATTCAATTGGATGTGCCAGGTGCTGGATAAAGCTTGGCATGAACATCTGTGTCCTTAGACATTGAACATGATTTACTCTGCCACATTGCCACATAATTATGAATGATCTTGTGTTTTGGATAAGAGATAACCTCATCTGTTGTGACCGTATCTTACTCTGGTCTCATTTGGCATATTCTGAGCTATTTTATGGAGGTGATTGAAGGGCTTGGGTCCATGGTAAATGGAAAGAGGTTTGAAAGAGGCTTGAGTTTTTATTTTACTTTTCTTTGGCTTTAGTTTTCTTTTCATTGCGGTAAGTGGTTAGAGAATATTTTTTTAGAAGGTTTTTTTTTTGGTAATTTTTTTGTTGCAGTTCTCTTGTTGTTTTTTTCTTCTTGTTGTGCTCCTGGTGGCCCTCATCCACACATTCTCCGGGCTTGTGGAAATGTATTTTTTCCTTGCCATGCTTGAGACTTGCACTTACAGTATTTGGACTTGCGGAACTAAATTCTAAAATTTGCTTTTCTATGTTTGAGCTCGGTATGAACATCAATTAATCTGCTCTTAATTTGCATCATAGTTTGCAGGGGGGATCTGATGCTTTGAAATGAGACTTACATTGCATGATTATTCCAAGTTTTAAGTAGGAACCATGCTAGAACAAACCTTTGTTTGATAGCCTTTAAGTACTCATCTGTAATATCTGTGAATTGGGCAAGGATCCGATGAAGATGCTTTTTCTCAGAGCAGCACTGTCCAAATGCTTTCGCGAAAGGGAAACTACTTGTCCTTGACTTGTAGTTTGGTTTCTTTGTGGATTGCAATGTTTTAATTAATTACCTTGACTACCTGTTTGGTACATTTATAATACTAGAGGTGAGAAAGAGATGCTGCTTTCATTTATCCCTTGACATCTGTTTATTTTTATTCTCCGTTTCTTCCTTCATGATATTCTTGATCAAGTTTTATCAGACAGTTGACAAGATCTAAAGTAGAGGTGCTTTTTGATATTGTGAAATATTGCATCCAATCCAGCATTCAAAGCATTCTTTCAATGTAAATTCTGTCCAGTGTTTGATTCTAAGTTTGAGGCCATTTTATGAAGGTTTTCCGTTTTTCTTTTATCTGGCTCTTTGCATTTTTGTAATAAAGAACTCATTTTCATTTACAGCACTTAAGTCAGTGCAGAAACCATTTATGAATTGGAACATGGTGCCATGGATTTACCCATCTTTAGTGTCTGTTGTGTTAGATATTGTCATGTCTCAGTGTACGGCTTTTTTTGCATTTTCTCTTTAGTTAGACATTATCAGTAGTTTACACTACTTTTTATCCTTTATTTATCTGAAAAGATAATTGTTTGTTGAAATGATACTATATATGAAATATGCTTGTATAACAACATGGATTCATCTTGGGGATTACAAGGACGACCAAATTTGTGATGTTTTGTTATATAAGTTAAATTAAATACAAGGTACTTTGGCATGCTCTCTTGTGCACAGCTGTAAATCCCACGGGCAGATTTTCTAAAAACTCTGTAAAGCGGCTTGTTTACAATCAGTGTCTCAAATTATTCCCTAAAAGTTGTGTTTAAAGGTGGCTCTGCCTATTTATAAGTCAACAAGCCTCGTACACTTCTACAAAGTAGTTTCCACTACTTCTGATGCATGCTTTGTTGCTTTGAACAACCACCGTATAAAAAGAATGTTATAGGTTATGTGTACTCATTCTCATACGCTTCTGTTGAGAAAGCCTTAGATTGTAAGATTTCGGTGAAGTTCAGTGGATGGTCCTTCAGATTGGTGGTCTCTCATCATGAACTTATTATTCCATCTTATTCAGGAGAAAACTGTGATATAATATTGGTTTGAAAATGTGGTTAACCCAAGGCACAGTTTATCTTGGGTTATATGCAGTGTTCTTTAAAAAATATTGTTTTAATAGTCTACAAATATATAGCTCAAACAAGCATATATAGTGTTTTGATTATGTTTACCACGGTTGAGTAAAATGTTAAAGTTATATTAGTTTTTAGCTGAGGTTGATAACAAAGGAAACATTTTTGGCAATACTAAATAGGCTGTAAGACAAATGCAGATTAAATACAAATTTCTTTGGTTAATTGTGGTTTTATCTAAAGGCTTGATGAAGTACTCAAAACAGTTTTCTGAGTAATATCAGAGTGCATTATTTAAATGGGTGCATGGAAAAAGGTTGAAGCAACAGAATGTTTATCATGATAATTTAGAGAATAAACTAATTGTTAGATCATAGGAAGATAAATTTTGTTCACTTCGTCTTATACACCTATAGTGTAGTAAGGGGCAAGAAAATGTTTGATAAACAAGAGAAGGTATCTTAATAACATTTTGGCTGTGGTTGGATTAAGAAATCTAATTGGAACTATCAATCTAAATCAATCTAACAGCTAGTTCTGTGTCACTTCTACAAAAGTCAAGAGCTTAAAAGAGACGTCAACATGCCAAGGCTCAAATGATGAAGACACTAGGTTTCCAATCTTCTAAACGTGAAGCAAAGAGACATTGCTAGGTTTTGGTGGCTTCATCTTATACACCTATAGTGTAGTAAGGGGCAAGAAAATGTTTGATAAACAAGAGAAGGCTTCTCAATAATAGCATTTTGGCTTTGGTTGGATTAAGAAATCTAACTGGAACTATCAATCTAAATCAATCTAACAGCTAGTTCTGTGTCACTTTACAAAACTCAAGCTTATAAGAGATGTCAACTTGCCAAGGCTCAAATGATGAAGATGCTTGCCTCACATAGAGCCCACTAGGCTTCCAATCTTCTGAACGTGAAGCAAAGAGACATATTGTTAGGTTTTGGTGGCTGCATCTTATACACCTATAGTGTAGTAAGGGGCAAGAAAATGTTTGATAAACAAGAGAAGGCTTCTTAATAATAACATTTTGGCTGTGGTTGGATTAAGAAATCTAACTGGAACTATCAATCTAAATCAATTCAACAGCTAGTTCTGTGTCACTTCTACAAAACTCAAGAGCTTAAAAGAGATGTCAACTTGCCAAGGCTCAAATGATGAAGATGCTTGCCTCACATAGAGCCCACTAGGTTTCCAATCTTCTGAACGTGAAGCAAAGAGACATATTGTTAGGTTTTGGTGGCCCACATTGCCTGCTTGTTCAATTGCTTTTTGAACTTTATGACATATCATTTGAAATAATTTTTCCCAAAACAGAAGCATCACAGGCACAACATTGACCATTTCAATCTCATTAAAAGCCAAGTGCCTTCTTTTAATCTTGCGTTAGAGCCTTTTTGTAAGTTGGTTTGTTATTAATTTATCTGAAAATGCTTCATGAGTTATGTAGTTATAATATCAGAAATGGGTAAGCACTGACCTTCTGATCAAAGCTTTATCAACAGCTAGCAGTTCTCTGTTCTCTTAAAGCTTGAAAACTTTGAGAGCTCAGCCTTGGCTGTCATATCGAAAACTAATTCAATGGTTTTTATTCAACTTTGACCCAAGCTTTTTGCCTCTTTATTTCTATTTCTCACAGTTGATTCAAGGTGAATTGAATGGCTGGCACTCCATTTACAAGCAACTCAAAATGCTAGAAAGAAACAATGGTAGGTTTTAGATGAGTCCCCGACACTAACTTATTATTGTGAGCTCACATATTTTTTGCAAATAAAAAGCTTTTTCTGACTATCAGATCTCATTGTTGACAGACAGCTCTCTTCAAGTTTTGACATCCTAATATATCAGGACAGACAATGCCGACTATCCAAGGAAAAGTTCATCCACAGTGTGTGCTCACTTATGTTCCACTCTTATTGTTTCCACCCCTCAAAAGCTTTTCATTATTGGAAAGAAAACTAAATTTTATGTCTAATAACACATTTTGCCCTTTCTTAAGGTTTTTAAAGATTAAAGCAGCAAATCTTTGTCCCTCAAAGCTTAAGAATTAGTGACTCCAACAAAGATTTCAACTATTGAATAGCAACCCAAGTCAATGCCCTCATTCATATTCAGCTCCCTTGCTGTTTTGAGAAAGCTTTTCCGCTATATATTGAAAGTTGGTTTGGATTTTGTATCTTTTAAAGCTTCCATCTAAAAAAATTAAAACTAGGACATGCAACACACTAGCATCATTCACCTACCAAAGGTAGTTTTCCAGAAAGCTTACACAAGTAGAAGCATAGAACAAAGAAAATGGGGTATTTTTTAAAAAGGGTCTTTTTAGTGGTCTCTTGAATGATAATTCTGTCGTGAATTTTAGAGATTAGTAAATTTGCATTTGGATTCTTCACTTGCTGTCTTTATTAAAATTTACTTTTCCCAAACCTATGATTAAGTTGAGTAGCCTTTTATTCTTTCCATGTTTCAAGAAGTAGAATTTGTCCCTTATTTTTCTCAATCAATTCAAATGCATTTTTTGGTACTTTCGTTCAATTAGATTGTGTCCTAAACAAATTAGTTTCATTGGGTCAAGGTATATTTTGGAATGTAATATTATTGTAGTTTGGGAGGGCATATAATAGGCCAAAAGGTCACAAAAATAGGCCATGCTTATTAAAATTGACTTTTCCAAAGCCTATGATCAAATTGAGTAGCCTTTTATCCTTGTCATGATTCAAGCATTAGGATTTTTCCCCCATTTTATTCAAACAATTCAAATGATTTTTGTTGATACTTTTGCATGCCTTACTATCAATGGCCAATAATCCAATGCATTTGGGATATTTCGGTCCGTCCATCAAGTATTTCCTTTTAGCTCTTGCTCTAAATTATATGCTTGTTGTTGAGAGCTTTAGATATCTTTTTCCAGTTTTGTCTCAAAAAATTGGTCAAAGGAATTTATTTTCCTAATTCCTCATCCTAATTAGTGAATGGAAAATTTGTTGACTCCTCTGTTCTTAATCTCCTAGAGGATGAAGGTAATATGAAATAATCCCTGCATTATCTAGATATCTCTTGTAAAGAATCATGTTCTAATATTCAATGGAAAAGTTTAAATTAATGTTACAAGAAATCCTTCTCTCCTATACCTTCTTGGCTTGACACATTCAATTGGAGTTGGATTAATCATGGGAATATTTTTTAGATTCTTGGGTATTCCTTTTACTTTTCAAGCTTCCCCATCCTCTTTATGGTAGGCTATTATGTCCAAAATTGAAAAAAAGTTTTCCTACTAGATTAAACCAAGATAATTTCAATTTTGTTTAAAGATTTTGGTGGCTATTCATGTTTATTACTTCTCATGCAGGGCTCCTTCTAAAGTTTCCTATCAAAAACTATAAAATATTCTCACAAAATTTCTTTAGGCTTCCTCTAAAAACTAGTGAGGTTTCTAGTGAGTTGTGTGAGAGTTTTGTTGTCTCCCTCGTGACTTTGGAGGGTTGGGCATACTTTATGTTTAATGAAAAGGTCTATTCATGTGTTTCAAATAAATTATCTAAGCTTTAGAAGGTAATAAGGCCTAGAAAATTTTGATGCATCATTGTATTGCTTCAAACATTCCCTATGATAGGAAATCCTAGAAATGGATTGGCCTTCATACCCTTCTCATCATGAAGGAACCTATTTAAAATTAAGGTATTTTTATTATGAAAAGTATTTCAAGAGCCTAGGAAGCCATCAAACCTTGAGAGATTTGGAATTGCATTAGCTTCTACATTGGGATTTTACTTAATTATCAGTCTCTATGGTTGTCTCTTGTTATATATTGTCATGGTTGGAATCATGCTAGGACTCTTCAACCCATGCCTCAAGGTTTTCTAAGGGGATCAAGACCCTTTTGGAGATAATTCTTTCCTCTAGTATATTGTATCTTTTTTAATTTTCTAAAATATATTTTAAAAATTTCTACTTATCCTCATATTTCATTATATAATAAAACCAATCCAAATATTAAAAAAAGCTCTAGATTGTAGACTTTGAACTTGAAAGGATATTTTTAGGTTTTCATGAAAATACTCTTGGTTGGATAAATATAAGGTTTGAAGTTGAATTTTTGGTGAATTTGTTGTAAAGGAGGGAGTTCGCTACCACAATGAATGTCATATAAATTATTTTAGCTTGAGCCATTTCAGTCAAAAGTGCTTCAACTAAAAATAGTGAAAAAAGTCATATTTTTATCATAAAGTAAAAGAAATTTATAGAAGCAACTTTTCATTTGATAATGTGTCAATTACAAGGTAGAAATATAATTTATTTATTTATAATAAATATAATGTTTATTGAAAAATTATTTAAAATAATGAATATTGATTCTAAAATTATTTTCAATATGTAATATTTTATTTCAAAATTACTTTAAATACATGCAATTTAGATATTAATTTTAAATTTATTTATTTTAAATGAAATATTTATATGAAATTATTTTATATGAGTTAAGTATTCTATAATGAAAATTTTCATTTAAAAGAAATATGAATGCTTGTTACAAATATTCAAACAATAAATTAATTAAAATTATATATATATTTAAAAATAATAATTTATCCATGTCTATTTATGCGACTAAGCCATATATGATCATGAACAATCTTTAAAAAAAAATGATTTAATCACTTAGTCCATTTATATATGCTCTTTTCTTACATCATTAAATAATTTTGAAAATTAGAAACATAATATTTTTTTTATCCTTATTAAAAAATTAATGAATTAGATTTCTATCACTTAATGTTTATTTATTTATTTATTGAAAAAATGCAAAATTGATTACAAAAGAAAGACAATCAATAGACTGTCAATGGAAACACATAATTAACTGTCCATAATCAACATAGAACCATCACACACACCTTGTTACGCCAAAGGCATTCCCTCACTGAGGTTTTCACGGCTTCCTTTGTCTATCGATGGTCTGAAACTGCAAAGGAGGCAAGCAAGATGATGCACGAGCAATCCTCACCGTCCATTTCAAAGAGTACACTGCACTTGCAGTCATCGATTGGAGAGGACATGTGCCACTTGCGTTTGAAAATTTATTGTTGCATTTACTCTTGCTGCCCACATTTGATAGATTGTATTTTGTATGCCAATGTAAAGTTCAACGATAGTTAGGTTTCTAACATATGCTTTGTAATATTCTTCCTGCAAGCTCTACACATTTTCCTCCTTGCAACATTGTTGACAGAAAGAGACGATTTCTACAATAGAATCTTTAGGTAAGTCACTTGCCTTGCTTTCATTACGAGCTTATTGCCCACCTGTACACAACTACTTCAAATTTTCGTAAGCTTTTTTTTTACTCTAAAATAATTATTTAGTTATGTGTGCATAGGTTGGAATCTATAGGTGTGGGCTTGGTGATATCGTTCCTGCAAACTTTGCACACTTTTCTCGTTGGCATTGTTGACATAAAGACATGATTTGTGCAAAATATTTAGGTAACTTTGCACTCTTTTTTTGAAGCTTTCTATGTTTTTTTCCTAGCTGCTACCAAAATATTTTGAGGGTTAAGAGCCCCCATTTGTAGCTTCCGCCATTTCTACACAGCTTCAAACCCTAATCCACAATACTATATAAATCTAGGTTTTGCAAATTTAAAATAAATTATCTAGAAAACCAAAAGATCCTAGGGTTTTTAGAGTTTCATATATTCTTCCCTTATTTGTAAACCTATTATGCCTCCCTAATTAAGAGAGCATGAAATCAAAGTTTAACATTATATCTCTCATACCCTGCATCAACACTCACTACTCTTCTCTTGTATTAAAATGTTTATTCTTCCACCATAACTCTGCAAGTATGTATCACTAAATGCAAAAAATCCTAAGATCCTGGTTTCAAACATTTTGTAAATACAAAAACCAAAAAGTAGAGCCTTAATTCAGAATACCATATAGACAACTCCAAAAAAATGACAAGACTTAATTTTCGTCCAAATTTCTTCTTTTTCTCTATGTTAGAAGGTTAAGAATTGTTTAATTGAACCCAGACAAACCTAAAGTTCAAATCATATATATTGTTTCAGTCTCTATACTTGAAACTGTCTTTATTATTTTGGTTCCAAAGTACAAAACTTTTTTGGCAGTATTCAAGAATATATAGCCATAGGAAAATGTTTGTAAGTACTATAGAAACCATGTAGTAGGGAAAATTGTAGGTGAGAAGGATGATAGGTGCAGTTTAGTTCATGAGATAATAAAACAAGGTTTCATTCAGTAAGATGTTGACAACTTGGCAAAAAATTGTACTAGATTTTACCGTGGGTGTGGGTGTTCCCAATTGGAAAAGGTATACATATGGTATCAATATCATGATCAGTAGGAATCAAACATGTGATAAGTTTTACCAAAAACCATCAATTCCTATTCTTCCTTGTAGAAAAGTTTGAATAGAGCAGCTGTAAGCTTAAGAAACTTTATGAAACCTTACCTCAAGTTTTATGTAAACGGTATTGTAAGCATGTAGAAGGCCTTTGCACCTCAATTTCTTCCAAGCATATTTGAGAGGCCTCTTGCACTATTTTAACCATTTCTCCATGCAACTCTTTGCTATGTCATCATGATCATGAATAATATACAAGTTGAGCATTGATTTGGCTTTGAGTCCCTATTTGCTCAAGTACCATTGCACATTTCAAATTTCTTCAAATGGGACACCTAAAACTCTTTCTCCACTCCAAAAATCACTTCAAAAAATTCCAAAGTTGCATCATATCTGTGCAATCGTTTTGAAAAAAACTAGGAAATTTTATAACAAATTAACAAGTAATACATCGAGAAGATAAAGTTATTTCTTTCATTAAAGATGATAAAATAGTAAGGCCAATAAGGGAAAGTTGGGATATTTCCTTTAAACCATTTTACTAAAACAATATCAGAATCTAGAAACAATCTTTCATGAAAC
Organism: Sequoia sempervirens; assembly: GCA_007258455.2. NCBI lineage: Eukaryota > Viridiplantae > Streptophyta > Pinopsida > Cupressales > Cupressaceae > Sequoia > Sequoia sempervirens. The sequence continues at coordinate 359,444 of VDFB02357425.1, read as the reverse complement.
CCCCCTTAGAAGAGGAAGTTAGATGAGAAAATTTTGAAATGTATAGGGAGAAGGCTCTTGGGCTTGATTGTGGAACTCTGCTTTTTGTACAACATATTATTTTCTGAAAGGAATGGAGGTTTCAAAATGTATAAGAATTTTTATAGTTTCTCTTAAAATTGGTCAATTTTATGTGTTTTTTTCAAGAATAAACATTCAAATTCAAAAAATGCCTCAAGATTTTTCTTTTCCTTCACTGAATGATATGTCACACCCCTAAGACAAACATCATGAAACATTGTAAACAAAATTAGGTACACCTAACAAGATTTGCCAAATTTAGGGGAAAATTTGAATTCTATTTAAACAATTTAATTAACACAAATAGCTTACAACCCCTACAACAAACTTATTTGCACTAAGTGGCTTTGAGCACGTGTGGTCTAATTTGACAATAGCAACAAACTATGGTTGTAGTGTCACAATTATCTAACATCTATACATACTCAAGAAAGGACAACCACAAAGATTAGATCATCCAAATCAACCATCCATATCCTAGATACCAAGATACATCATCATATAATTAATTATTAGTTTTTCCAAATTCAAATATAGATTACAATTCTCATAAATATTTGCTATATATTTAATTGAAACATTTTTTTTATGCATAAATGTTTGATCTTATTTTTGTAAGGTGCAATATATAATACATAGTTCTTGTTTACTAAATTTGTCGATTCCTTTCTAATTAATTGCCATGGTTTGCTCATTAATTTACATTCTTACATTCTTGTTATGTTGTACTTCAACTTATACATATATTTCATCCACTCGTGCTAGGTCATGGCTACACATTCAAATACTCCTCACATCATTTAACTTTCTAGTGGCGCCACATCCACTATACAACCAAGTCCCTCCATTCCAGTGCATCCAACATTGGCAATAACAGAGTCATCGTCTACTATAAATAAACCTGACTTTGTTCACACAAGCATTCAAAATCTCATTGCAACTGTATCTAATAGTTGCCTCGACATCATTGACAAAGTTAAATTTGCATGTCAGACAAGTCCTATCGAAGAATTGGATGTCGAGACGCTTTAGGCCTCATTGTCAACTTTCCAGTCTAGCTACAAAAAAACTAGAGGGTTTGTGCAATTTCCTTAGGGAGCTGAAATTTGATCAACACTATAATACTACTACAACACCTATGATAATCGATGCGTGTCAGACTTACCTTGAAAGCCTATAGTCCGTTATAAGTTTTTTTGTTGTGCCTATACTAAGCCTACTTATGGCTGTAATGTAAAGAAACTAGGCACTCCTCTATAGTCATGCTTAATACACCCTCCCAATATAAGCAGTGTAAATATTGTCTTGCACAAGGAAATGCTTCAACTTTTTTTGTATTGTCTTTTGCCAAAAGAGTTTCAATATTTATAATATACTTGTTTATCATGTACACAATGGTGTTCTTACGATTATCATTCTTCTAAATTAAACTTTCCAATCTCTTCCTCGCTTTCCACATTTGATTTGTAGGCCCTCCTTCTAAGCTGTATAACTATCAAGATTGACTCTTTCAACCATGTCCTTGCTACAAAAGGTTTGCTACAAACTTGCTCTTTTCTTTTCCAAGGTTTCTATAGTATGAGTGGATTTTATTTACACATGCATATTTCATCATGCAAACATTGCTTTGTCCACACAACTTAATCCAAATACTTGAGCGACCTTCCATGAACATTTTCCTGGAATCTACAAAAAGATAAAGTTCCAACATCTTCTATTGAATCTTTTGTTTGTACTGGACAACTTTCTAGTTGTTCCTTACGCCCATCAAATATCAAACATCTTTTACTAACGTAAGTGTAGCAATCTCCTTTAACCAAGTTCTCTTTAATTTTTAAAGACAAACATGAACTACAAGCTTTTTATTAAAGAAATCAGACCATGGAGGTCCTACCAGGATTTGCTACAACAGAACTCCAAAATGCTTGAATACATATTTTTTAAAATTATTTTGCTTGTATAATATATTAATTTAATTATAGCATGTTCATGCAAATGGGACCCATAACTACTACCAAATTGAGTGATTTGTGCAATTTATTTGCCACATACAATTTATTCAGACATTTGATTGTCATATGCATACACATCTCTTTATATTGAGTTGACATTTGACAAATGTTGATTCAATGAATTATGAGTATTTTGAATATTTTGCAAATTATTAGTGTGTGTACAACCATTTCTAGCCATACCAAACCTTTGTCATATCACGAGCACAAGCAAGACTTATTAGCTTATGAAGATAGGAGTCTATTAATATTTAGATTTCATTCTAAAATGCCTTAAATTAATAAGAAGTTTCAAATTATTCCAACTCTAAAAATATTGTTTCATGTATCATAAATGTGGTAAGACTCTTAATTTTCCTATAGTTAATTTCATGGGATAATTTAGCAACAAATATTGTTATATAATTTAAATGATACTTATTAGTGTGGTTGCATATGACAAGACATCAATACACATCATTTTGATATAACAATGGCTTGAAATATGCATATACTTGTGATTTTTAAATTGTTTTTTGTTGAGACAAGTAGAATCCTCAAAAAAAATTACTACCCATGGACTTGAACCAGTAAGTTAGCATGTCTTTTTGATTAAATAGATATGTTTTCTTTTTGGTCAACTCTAAACATTATAAATATCTATCCATCTCAGGGAAAGACACTATTACAGCCCTCCAACTCAAAATGTATAACTCATCTCAGCAAATGTAGTTGGATGTTCATGGTAACCACCTTAATGTAAGCATCCATTTTATCTATGTTATTCTCTATTTGTGTTTTTAACCATTTTTGGTGCACTTTATCCTAACATTGTACACGAATCATCTTGTAGTCTCTGAGTTATCTTTGCAATTCAATTTGTTACTTTAGTTGTGGCAAGATTGTAGCTTTCATACATATAGTATTCTTGTTTGAAAAAGGCTTTCTCCTTTCAACAAGATGAGTTGTATGACATGTTTGAAGGTGAGGCTTTACTTTAAATCAATGGTCTATTAGTTTTCTCATTGTCGTGAAACTTTACCAAAAGGTAGATCTCACTATGTGGATCAATCTACTCAAACCCCATCTGCAACAAGTAATCAACTTCCATATACCCTTTTTAGAGAGCCCTGTAAAACATGATGAAGTCAGTGTTCTTTGTTCAGTGTGATTTGTGAGGAAATTGTGATGGGTTTTTGGCTTACTAACTTAAATTTTCCTTTATATGCAGGTTGCAATATGGATTTAATAGAACTATTACATGGACTAAATTGACAATTCACTTGATAGATGATGAAAGCTATCAAACATTAATCTGAGACAACTCTTATCGATTTATTCTATCAAATTATGTAGACTAACTAGTACTTTTTATATTTAATGATGACAACAATGGATATTTCAGTCATTGTTTACTATATCCAGTAGTCATTTATTGTGCACTCTTAGTTTTCCCTTGCGATATGACCATAAATTTTGTGAGATCATGGTTACCAACCTTTCCGATGATTTATATTTATGTTCTCATTGAGATATCTTTTGTTTTTTTTTATATTTCTTCAAAGTTTGAACTACAGTTCATACATTCAGGAGGTATTTTACAACATACTTTTAATTTGTTCATTGAGATATATCTTTTGTTTTTTTTTTTAATATTTGTTCAAATTTTGAACTATAGTTCATACATCCAATAATATGTAGGTTTTTTATAGCATAATTTTACATATGTTGTAGTTTTTTGGTTTTCATGGGTTCATAAGTTTCTTTTTATTAGATCTAAAAATTGATCCATCTAATAGACATTTATGCTCTGTAATATTTTCTATCAGTTAAGAAATCAATGCATATCCACATTTTCTTGCTAGAACCTTCCACATATCTTTGATGTACCCATTGCATACTAAAATGTGATTGCTAGTCGATGGAAGGGAACCAATCTTCCATCTCATAGTCCCATAGAACCCTTCAAATTTGTAATCATTTTGAGCACTTTACTCATCACAGGACGCTTGTATACATGGGGAGAAGTACATTGCATTGATATCCTAAGCATTTCCAACATGTTTGGAATGTCTCTATTATTGCTAAGCATTTCTGACATGTTTGGAATGTCTCTATTATTCCCAAGCATTCCCTTCTCATCCAACAGTTCCATCAGCTTTTCTTCCTCAATTTTTTCGTTCTCGAGCTTTTCTTCCATAATCAAGAGAATCCACGTGGGAAGATGTGTGCTAACCCTTGAAGGGTCCCTCTTGGTGAGAAGTTCAAGGAGTAGCACTCTAAAATTGTACACATCTGATTCTTTAGATATTATTTTGCTATGGTATTTTGGTGCCATGTATCTTGAGGATATTTTAGCAACACTTGAGTTTTTCATAAGACCCGCCATACAAGAATCTGCTAGGTAGGCACTTCCGTTGTTGTCCAACAGAACATTGGAGGAATTTACATTTCTGTGTACCATACCCAACTTGTGAAGAAATGCTAAGCCCAAAGCCACATCCACCACTGTCTTATTTTGCCTATCCCACAACAAGGGTTCTATTCCACCTGCAACACATACAACAATATTATCTTCCTTTACACAATAAAAGAAATGGCGGATCACTGTGAGAATATCATGATAATCATTTAGTGTGTATATTAATATAAGATGAAATATTGGCATATAAGATTTGGAAGGAAGTGCACATACTATGTAGAAGAGAGTAGAGGTTGCCATTGGGAAGATAACTATATGTAAGAATATTTTCTTCTTTGGAAATATAATAGTCCTCTAAACTCACTAGATTGGTATGATTCAGTCTTCGTAATGCTTTAAAATATTGTTTGAAATATTTGTTGTTGCCCACATAAGTTGTCTCTTGTGACGATCTTTTGACCACAATAGATAAATTATGCAAATTAGCTCTATATGTAGTCTCAAAGCTGCCCTTTCCCAAGACTTCCATACTCAAGTGAAAAATATCATCTAGATCAAAAGAATTCTCCATATTTGGGAACACAAGAGTGTGTTGGCCTTTTTGTGCATTCGAATTCCGTGAAACATCATTTGTATCTTTTGTTGTAATTGGTCCAACCACATTATAAACATCATCTACATATTAAGGTCAATACTTTTGTGCTTACTAACTTACTCTATAACTTTTAATCATTGTTAAATATTTTGGATTAAAGAAATGGATTCAATAGTTGAGCTAACTTAATATCTAATAAAATCTTACTTTATCAGATTCACATTATCAAATGTAATGTCATATTAGCAGATTTTTTTGTTAAGATGTTCAAAATGACAAAAATAAATAAAAATCAATATTGTATATTAAATCATATTTTATAGATACACCTTTATAATTGTTAGGAAATAGAAGGTGTCTCAACCTTTGATTTTTCCTAAGATTGGATTTTTCTAAATATTAAATGTTGCTGATTTTTCCACTCTGTCTTTGTGAGTTACAACTTGCAGTTTTTATTCAGATGAGGAGTCAAGTTAGAAAGTTTATTTTTACAAGTGAAGTGCATAAAAGGTTTTTCTATTTCCGTGTTGAGTTTATATGGAATATGAGTTTTCTTGTTGTGTGCCTGCAGTGTTTATGGCTCTTTCCATGTTGCACATTCAACCTTTGGCAGTTGCTTTAGAAATATTTATTGTATGCATTGTAAAACTCTTATATATTGAGTACTTGAGTATTTTGAAGATGAAGATGAAGATGTGTTGAGTTTGCAAGTACTGTTGTACTGTCAAATTGCTGCAAGAATTGTTTACTGGTTATACTCCCATAAAAAACTTGCTCTACAAGTGTATGTAATCTTGTTGTTGGATTTGCAATACCTTAAGTGGGATTTGGAGTGTGGGGTTTTTCTCTCGAAAGCAGGGAAATCCTGGGATGCATCCTCCCCCCAAAAAAAATGCCTCGTTCTTGTCCCCGGGACGTCTCAGGTATCTGGGGATGGCAAGGGACCATCCCCTTTTTTGCAAAATTTTCAGGAAACATCCCCGAAACGGGGGGATGCCATTGAACAGATGGGGGACGACTGGCCAATTCTGGGGACAGCTAGTGGGCTTGGGGACGACTAAGGGATGAGGGATGGGGACGACCAGGGGACTTCTAGGAGTCCCCTAGCTGTCCTCAGGATAGTTAACCATCCTAGAAGTCCCTTGGCCATCCCCAAGATGGTCAACCGTCCCCCACATCAAAGCATGGTCAAAACAAAAAAAAACCACATTTTCATAGCAAGGGAGTGTGAACTTAATTATGTCCACCCATGAAATAGATTGGTGCCACTGCTTGTTGTCTTGAAACTTTGGATAAGTGTAACTGATACAATTACTCAATATTGGTTTATGTACTGAGATACCTAAATGAATTTTAGTGAATAACCCAACACTCAATGCTTGTTCTCAATGCTACTGTGCCTCATAAATAAGTCTCATAGGTCTTACTCTATTGTGAAGATGATACATAGTGGGCCCTGGGACATCTGATCATGCAAAACAATAACATGATAATTGTGCAGATTATTTTCCTAATGCAACCCACTATCATTCTCAAAAGGCTACACTCTCCCTTGTTCTAGTTATTGATAGGGTAAGTGCACCAAGATGGTTCCCAAAAAGGGGGCTTAAGTGGCCACTTTTTTTTTCTGAAATCAAGAAATACTGACCTTGGACATGAAATTGAGGATAGTTACACTCAAAATTTTGAGATGGAACAAAAACAAGGATCAAAGTGCTTTGAGTCTACTTTCTAAACTACTAATTTATTTTGAAAATGGTTGAGATTAAGGGGTTCAAAAGAGGGACGTACACAAATTGGTGTTGTTGTTTTTGTGGAAAAAAACATAGCATAGCAACTCTTGTCACGACCCTAGCCGCGGTGGAATTTTTTTGTAGTATTTTTAAAAATCGTCTGATCAAAAGTTAATTAATAATAGTATCCTAGT
>VDFB02357425.1:250474-350324 GCA_007258455.2 Sequoia sempervirens | reverse complement strand
TAACTTGTGAAATGGATCCTATAACTTGTAAAATACATTCCTAACCTATTTATAATGTTTTGGAGTCAAGGTTGGGTGTTTGGGATGATGTTCTAGGGTTGTAGCAGGGTATTTTCATGATGAAAATGAGGGTTTCAAGTGGTGTTTTGACAAAATGTGGGAAGGACTATCCATGTAATGTATTATTCACCATGTGCAGGGTCTGGTAAGTGTGTTTGGTGCTTTGTTTGTGTCTAGAAGGTCTAGAAGATAGGATTTTCATTAAAACCCCAAGTAGTTTTCTTCAAATCGAGGGTTTGGTGTATTAGGGGTCTAGAGGTCTTGGACCTGGAAAAAAATCATGGAATTAGAGGTTTTGAAACATAACATACTACTATTTGAGGATTTTGAGTGAAGATCTAGTGTTTAAAAGGTCCTCTCTTTGTAAACAGGGCTAATTTAGTAGACTTTTTGCGAGGTGGTCTATTGGATCTTAATGATTGTACAAAGAAACATGGTATGATCTCTTGGAAATTTTTTTGAGGGTCTGTGTTAAAGCTTGATTGATGTTTGGTTGGCCATTGGATGGCCTTCTCTAAAAGATAAGCTATTTGATGATAATTGGAGACTATAAGCCTATTATTGTTAGTTGATTCAATTTGGGTGATTGTGATTTCAAGGTTGGTGTCTTGTTGAGGTCTAATTAGTTGATGTTGAAAAGAGTTCCTCCACCTTGAATTGTATCAACAAGCGCTCTAACATAACAAACCCCAAAACCCTCTTCTTTCACAAGTTAGGAAAGGGTTTATTGAAAAACTATAATCGAAACCTTCCCACAACCAGCCAAAGCCTAAAACACCTTCAAAAAGGTCAGAACAAGCTTAAAAGTTCAAGAGATATCACTGCCCCAAAAGATTTCTTCAAACCCTAGCAATAAACCACCATTTTCCACTAAAAAATGCACCATTTGATATCTAGGGAATCACCTAAAATCCCTCTGTTCACCTCCCTTGTACACATGTTTTATAACCATAACCAAACCTTTCCATCAAGTTATAGAAGCATACAGTGGGTGAAAAGCTTAATATGACATTTTAATGCACTCAAAACCCTTAAAACAGGGTATACAAACTGAACCTCAGTAATTGGCTTCTAAAATGCAAAAAATCACTTGAAATCCAACAAAAAAAAAACTAAAAGGGAGTTAATTCTGCTGCCCACTGAACTCCATCAAAAAGAGAGCACAATCACCCTATATAGAACCGTACAGTTCAAGGAAACATCATATCCTAAAGTGCAAAAGGGTAGCAATATTTGATGGGGTATTACTCGGATACCATGGCATTTATGAAATCTCCATATGAACCTATGGGATCATGTTGGGGCCCTCTACAATAACCTCTCTCGGTTTTTGTTATCTCGAAGTGGTTTTCCTGTGGTGTCTAGTTTTCAGTTGATGGAAAAAGTGTCAAATGCAAGTAGTGGAAAGTTGCAACATGTGCAACTTTTGTTCTGCAACTCGTGTGACCAAACGGACTATTCCAATGTGTCTGAATATGTATGTTTATGCTAGAAATGGTCATCTTTCACACCCAAGCACGCAGAATTGCTCCAAGCTACGTTCAATCGGATCGATCCCTTAAGGGTCCAAATTGCAAAATGGCTACAAACCTCAGTATGTTGTACTCAGATACCGTGATGCTTAAAAAATTCTCATCTAATCCTATAGGATTGTGTTGGGAACCTCTACAATAACCTCTCTCAATTTTTGTTATGTCAGAGTGGTTTTCCCGTGGTGTCTAGTTTTTAGTTGATGGAAAAAGTGTCAAATGCAAGCAATGGAAAGTTGCAAAGTGGGGAAAATTTTGTTTTGCAACTTGTGTGACCAAACAAAATATTCCAACACATCCGAATAGGTATTTTTACACTAGGAATGGTCCTCTTTCACACCCAAACACGCAGAATCGCTTCGAGCTACGTTCAACTGAATCGATCCCTTAAGGGTCGAAAGTGCAAAATGGTTGCAAACTTCATCATGTTGTTACTTGGATACCGTGACTCCTAGAAGCTTCTCATATAATCTTATGGGATCATGTTGCTCCCCTCCACAATAACCTCTCTCAGTTTTTGTTATCTCGGAGTGGTTTTCCTATGGTGTCCAGTTTTCAGTTGATGGAAAAAGTATAAAATGTAAGCAGTGGAAAGTTGCAAAGTAGTACAATTTTATTTCTGCAACTCGTGTGACCAAACAGAATGTTCCAACGTGTCTCAATAGGTATTTTCACACTAGGAATGATCCTCTTTCATACTCAAACACGTGGAATCGCTCTGAGCTATATTCAACCGGATCGATCCCTTAAGGGTCCAAAGTGCAAAATGGCTGCAAACTTCAACATGTTGTTACTTGGATACCGTAATGCTTAGTAACTTCTCATCTGATCCTATGAGATTGTGTTGGGCCCCTCTAGAATAACCTCTCTCAGTTTTTGTTATCTTAGAGTGTTTTCCTGTGGTGTCCAATTTTTAGTTGATAGAAAAAGTGTCAAATGCAAGTAGTGGAAAGTTGCAAAGTAGTGCAACTTTCGTTCTACAACTTGTGTGACCAAACAAACTGTTCCAATGCATCTAAATAGGTATGTTTATGCTAGGAATCATCCTCCTTTTCACCCAAACACGTAGAATCTCTTTGAGCTACATTCAACCGGATCGATCCCTCAAGGGTCCAAAGTGTAAAATGGCTACAAACTTCAACATGTTGTTACTTGAATACCGTGACGCTTAAAAGCTTCTCATCTAATCTTATGGGATCGAATTGGGCCCCTCTACAATAATATCTCTCAGTTTTTATTATTTCGGAGTGGTTTTCATGTGGTGTCCAGTTTTCAGTTGATGGAAAAACTGTCAAATGTAAGTAGTGGAAAGTTGCAAAGTAGTACAACTTTCATTCTACAACTCATGTGACCAAAAAAACTATTCCAACGTGTCTGAATAGGTATGTTTACACTAGGCATGGTCCTCTTTCTCACCCAAACATGCGGAATCGCTCCAAGCTATGTTCGACCAGATTGATCCCTTAAGGGTCCAAAGTGCAAAATGGCTGCAAACTTTAGCATGCTGGTACTTGGATAACGTGATGCTTAGAAACTTCTTGTCTGATCCTATGGGATTGGGTTGGGCTCCTCTATAATAAAATATCTTGGTTGTTTTTATCTCAGAGTGGTTTTCCCGCGGTGTCTAGTTTTCACTTGATGGAAAAAGTGTCAAATGCAAGCAGTGGAAAGTTGCAAAGTGGTGCAACTTTTGTTCTGCAACTCATGTGACCAAACAAACTGTTCCAACCTGTCTGAATAAGTATTTTTATGTTAGGTATTGTACTCTTTCACACCTAAACACACATAATCACTTCGAGCTACGTTCAACCAGATCGATTCTTTAAGGGTTTAAACTGCAAAATGGTTGCAAACTTCAACATGTTGTTGCTCAAATATCATGATGATTAGAAACTTCTCATCTAATCTTATGGGATTGCGTTGGGCCCCTATACAATAACCTCTCTCAAATTTTGTTATCACAATTTTTTTTTCCTGTGGTGTCCAGTTTTTAGTTGATGGAAAAAGTGTCAAATGCATGCAGTGGAAAGTTGCAAAGTGGTGCAAGTTTTTTTTGCAACTCATGTGACCAAATGGACTATTCCAATGCATTCAAATAGGATATTTCCCCTAGGCATGGTCCTCTTTCACACCCAAACACGCAGAATTGCTCTGAGCTATGTTCAACCAGATCGATCCCTTAAGGGTCCAAAGTGCAAAATGACTACAAAATTTAACATGTTGTTACTCAGATACCGTGAAACTTAGAAACTTTTCGTTTGATCCTATGAGATTGTATTGGGACCCTTTACAATAACCTCTCTCGGTTTTTGTTATTTCAAAGTGGTTTTCCCGTGGTGTCTAATTTTTAGTTGATGGAAAAAGTGTCAAATGCAAGCAGTGGAAAGTTGCAAAGTGGTGCTGACAAAACATATTTTTCCAACACATCCAAATAGGTATTTTTACACTAGGCATGGTCCTCTTTCGCACCCAAACACATGAAATCTCTTTGAGCTACATTCAACCAGATCGATCCCTTAAGGGTTTGAGTGTAGTATGTTGAAATAGGCCATTCCACCTATTGTTCAGGCTATGTCTCAGTGATATGGACCTAATGTAAGTAGGAAAGGGAGTAGGAATAAGAAAATAGCATTGGTAAAGGCATTGGAAGATATTACTAACGCTTCCCCTATTGAAAATTCATAATTGAGGCACCTTAAAAGCAAGGCTAGAAGAGGTGAACAAAAGAAATTTCTTGAAAATAAGTTAGAATAGGTTGGAGATAGGGTGAGGTTGTGGAGTTTGATGTGTTCAAAAGGTTTGCAAGGATAGGGGATGTCAAAAGTATGTTATGGCATGACATGCCCTAGTTGGGAAAACAGGGGTTTTGAATGAAAAAGAGAGGTTTGAGGGAGTAAAAGTGGGTAAAGTCAAGAGGCAGCATAATTTGGTGGTCAATTAAGTTTGTGCAGGTAGAATGAAGAGTGTTGGAATAGGTTTTGAGGTTTTGGTTAGGGTTCGGGGGTTTAGTTCGCCAGTTTGGCCAATTTTTTTTGGAGGGGGATTCAGTTCGTTTTGGGTTCATTGGTACAAAAAACATGTAAAAACAAAATATGTATATGCAGCCTAGAGGCATGAATTAGGATTAGAATATCACATAACATCATATAAACAACAAAACCACCATAAACTTGAATTCCATTTAAAACATGCATGATAAATATTCATCGTTGAAACTTGAATTGTAGTAGCTTGATAAACAGAGTCTATTGATGCCAGGGTTCAATTTATATGATTTTGAAAAAAGAAGCCAACTAAGTAGAGTTATTAAGATTCTTCATAAATCATAAGAATTTGTTTAGTAAACTAGCCATTTTAATTTCTTCTTGTAGTCTCAAACATTATTTTGTATCATTGTTACATTGGTCTTGAGAGTGGTAGCTTAATATAGCTCCACAATACAAAATTTGGTTTACCTGTGCATTATAACAATGGCATAGGCAGATTTTTCTTTCAAAGAACCAAAGGGTGATTGCACAATTGAAGTGTATAAACACATATATTTTTGTAATATCAAGGATACTTTTTGAAACTTCCATGCATTTATAATCTAAAAGGAAAAGTCTTTTGCCTAATCTGTATGCAGCCATGCTTTTGACATTTTCAAAAAGAGAAAAACTTCTTGAATGATGCAAAGGCATGGCCAAGCAATTTTAACTCTTCACATGAGAGAAGAGAGATGTTGGAGAGTACATCAAGTCAGTGAGAAAAAAAGTGTAATGTGTTTTAGTTTGTAGTATTCCTCTGTTTCTCTATAGATGTGTGATAAATTCTCAGTTAAATGATGCAAAACAATTTTTGAAAAAAGAAAGTTGTGTCACAATCTGCTTTCAATAGAGGCAAGCAAAAATGAAAGCTCAACCTCTTGGAATGAAAATTCTTGTTTGCAAAGAAAATGAATAAGAATGAGGTAGTTAAGGTGTTTGAAGTGATTTATAGGTCACTTTTAGGGTTCCCTTGGGTGTGAGTTAAAGTCAAACTCCTTAAAACATTAAAAAAGTGTTCAAAAAAACACTTTTTTGGATGCCTAAGCACGCGGGTTCTATCTTGGTTTTCCTAGGTTCTATTTGGGTTCTATTCGGGTTCTCTTGGGTTAGACCCAAAAATGAAGGACCCTGGTCAAACCCATAGGTGAACCGAACCAGGACCTAAACCACCTAAGCAAACCAGGACCAGAACCGGGGCTAAAATAGAAGAACCCAATAACATAAATAATGTGTCAAGAAGTTGACTACTTCATCTACTCTTAATATTATGTTTTACAAGTGTCAAGTGACGATTATGTATCCTTTTCTTAATTGAGTTGTTCTAATCAAAGGATTAAATATATTGGAATCTTTTTATCAATCATTTCATAGAATACCAATTGAAAACTTATTTTTTGCTTTTAGATAAAGTTCTTTACCATCAAAAAATTAATTTATTCAAGACAAACCATGAAAGACAACAATGATCAATTCTAGGACTAACCAATTAATAAGTATACACATGAAAAAGTCAAGCGTGTACATGTGAATAAGGGAAGCACAAGTAGTCACAAACACGTAAGCCTTGAAGTATACACACAAATACATAGTATACACAACTTAATACAAAGTATATGCATGCATACAAGGTATACACATGAAAACACATTTAAGTGACAAAGTATACATTGGAACACACGTAATTCACAAAGTATACATGTAAGTTGTAAAGTATACACTTGAATTTACACATAACTCATATCTATTGAACCATGAATTTATAATGCAAATATGGACACCATCGATAAAAATGATTTGTATTAACCAAATAGCCATGTATGCATATATCTTGATATATGTCGATATAAGTATAAAATATAGGTACAAAATAGCCATATAGGATTACGAGAATGCCATATAGGCATACAATGTCAAATATATCCAATACAAAATATGTACAAAACTGCCATGTAGGCATACAACAAATGGCTCTGGAATCAAAATTCATTTCTCTCCATGCTATGGAAATAAATTCTTTCCCTTTATTTTTCGATCTGATGGCAATAAGTTCGTCACTCATTTTTGTTGTGCTTGAGGAGTGCTCTTGCTCCTCCTCCTACTATTAAGTTCTTGGTGAAGTTTTAACTGTTACAATAAGAAGTAAATACATTAATATATAGAAATTACATTATAAAAAATGATATATTTAACAAAATAATCACTGACGGCCATCTCACGATCACTCTCCACAAGGGAAATATTCGCACGCCAATGCTAAAGTGTGCTCAAGCCCTGTATAAACCATCTAAATAGAAATTAAACTACAAATCAATAATGGTTTGATTTTTCACTAGAACTAACATCTATAACAACGAATGTCAATTGAAATTTTATAATTTTCCTCATACCTCCCCTGTCAGAGCCATTGAGGATTGTATAGTGGATGAAACACCGATATCCATTGCCCTCATAACATTTGGAGGTGTTTCCACCTCCAATATCTGAAAATAAAACAACAAATTATTCAACCACAAAAAAGTTACAATAGCGATGCACGTCATGACTTATAATGTATGAGATCTAATGAACAAAATTTTGAGTACTTAAATTAAACTATATATTTCTAATTATCATGCTTACTATTTTCCCTATCCATATCTTGTTTGAAAGGACATGTTTTTAGGCTTTTACCCATAGCAGCAAGCCACTGAATTGTTTGATTAAATGCTTTCATAGACATGTACGATAATTGTGGTGGCATAGAGAAGGCAGTGAACTATTTGAAAAAATGCCTCAAAAGAAATGGGGTCTCGTGGTGATGGAATTCCATCACCATAAGACCGCATTTCTTCTAGGCATTTTTTCAAAAAGTTCATTTCCTTCTCTATGGTATTATTGCTTACTATTATGCTTTGATAGATATTTTTCCAAGCATCCATAGTTTGTTAGAAAGCACCTATTTTAGGATTTTAGCCATAGCAGCAAAGAAGTGAGTAGTTTGATAAAATTCTTTGGTGCACATGTATGAAAAATGTGGTATCATAGACAAGGTGGTGAGAATTTTGAAGAAATGCCTCAAAAAAATGTGGTCTCATGGTGATGGAATGGAATTTCATCACCATGAGACCGCATTTCTTCGAGGCATTTTTTCAAACTACTAAGTTCTTCCTTATATATGCTATTTCTTACTATTATGGTTTCATAGATTTTTTCCAAGCATCCATAGTTTGTCGTGAAGGTGCACCATTGCAAGCACATGCCTACATGTGAAGTAATTGCATCAAGTTGTTTATGTTGACTTTCTAAACAACTATATTGTAGTTGAAATTTTGTCATCTATCAACATCTAGCTAGTAGTTATGGAATGTGAAGTAATGCTTTGAGTTTGAATGATGTGCAATGCAACGTAACAACCGATATGAATATAAACTACACAAATCTATTAAGTACAATTCATTAGTTAAACTCTTTATTCTATTACCTGCATGTAGGTTTGAGTAAATCCACTAGCACTAGGAGGTGTTCCCTCGAAACCTCCAATATTACCCTATTCAACATCCAAAATCACATATTAAAATACCATTCGTAAAATAATGCTATTAACATGTAATAAATTTATAATTTTTTACTAGTTGTACATACCCCACCGA
Organism: Sequoia sempervirens; assembly: GCA_007258455.2. Taxonomy (NCBI): domain Eukaryota; kingdom Viridiplantae; phylum Streptophyta; class Pinopsida; order Cupressales; family Cupressaceae; genus Sequoia; species Sequoia sempervirens. The sequence goes on along the minus strand of VDFB02357425.1, from coordinate 342,080 downwards.
TAGGTGTATTGCAGAAAAAAGTAGGTGGAGGGACGATGTATCCAGTCTCAACACTGTGACCCTGCAATTTTATTAAAATCATAAAACTAAATTAGTTAATATTGCATTTCAAAATCAAAATTTAATAAATTAAATTCAATGAACATGCTAAATTTTACCTAAGTATCAATGTCATACACATCATGCAAAATGTCAGCCACTCTCTCCATCTCCCTAGCTACATACAAATCTTACGTAGCAGCATACATATCTCACGTAGCATCCTCCTGAGTGTTGGTGGGGTCATATGAACAAGCTGCCCCACAAAATTGGCACACATGGGTTCGAAGGCCACCACTCAAAGACTCCCTTGGATGGTGTTGTAGAAAAGGGCTAGTATGATGGATGACACTCTAGGTCAAAATGTTGATCACCTGCAATGTCTCTACGTCAGCACTCTCTTTCATGACGACAGGCATAACAACGTGCTCATGGGGCGGCTTAGCGAGAGCTCATCTCCCTTTCCGCGTAGGATCCGGATGTGCATCGGGCCTATCCTGAGCTGACCCCCCACCTCTCCCCTAGAAGTCCCTCATATCAAAATAATTTGGGATTTTGCTCAATATGAACTCACTGTATAGTTTCCTAAGAAAATACTGGGGGAATTCACAATTGTTGAATGGTCGATCATCAAAGACCATGTACCACCTATCATAAAAATGGTTCCTAATCTCTTGGTGGTGGCACCAATGAATAGGAAACCTCTTCGCATTGAGGCTAAGATTTTGATTTGTGCGTGGGTCAGTGAATAATGAGCACAAATCACCTTTTGCAATTTTTAAATCCTTTACTTGTTTATATGATAATTTATCCACATAATATGCCCTAGCCACCTGCCTCCTATCTTGCCATCCAATTATTTGTTTGCTAATTGAATCTAAATTTTTTAACATATCTTTCAATGAATTTGTTAGGGTCATTCTTTCAGTGGTTGAACTATTTGGATCACTCAACCTACTGATAAAATCCTCAATTTTTTTTTGTTGTTCTCAATTTCACTCATCAAATTTTGTTGAGTGCTAGGAGGATGTTGAGTGATTGGTGGAGGAGGTTGTTGTTGAGGTTGATTTTCTTGTTGAGAATTTTTTTCTTGAGGATTTGGTTACTCTTTTTGTTGAGGATTTTGAGGGTTTGCAAAATTATTTGCAACTTCTACAAATTTTAAAAAATGTATATCAAATATAACCTAAAACTAACAAAATCAACCTAAAACAAAGAAATTCAAAACAAACAACAAACAATACTTACCTCTCCCACCTCTTCATCGTCGTGGCACCATTCTTGCAAAGAAATATCAATCGTTGCTGAATATTTTTGCACAATACCTCCTCCTATAACGCGAGGACGAAAGATGGGGGTTTTTCCACGGGTAGAACAAAACAACAGTCGAAATGAAAATGAAATGATTTCACTTTTTTTTTTTGCTTTTAACATGAAATAACACGAGCACGTTATAATGCGCTTGTGTTATGGGTTTTCAAACTTTTTTTAGAAAGTGGCCACAAAATTGTGACCCAACTTCATGCACTCGCCCGATAAACAAAAAAGTTATCATTAGAGTATACCTTTTCTTAGTTCAAAATCAAGCTTTCCATTGAATAACTTCTAACTTATTCATTAAGATCAATGCATACCCAATAAACCATATCAACTTGAACACAAATGTTATATGTTAATGTTCTATAATGTATATTATGCATGCTTTATCCATGTTATATATTTTAATATTTAAAATTTCCCTATATTTTTTAAAATTTCTCTATATTTTTATATAGCTGTCGACTGCCGTCCCTAAATTTGGCCTTAAAAATTGGAAACTTGGGGACTCGTCCCGCCATCCCCTATTGTCCCCGTCCTAAAAACTTGGGGTAACCTTTCTCGAAAGGGCTTTTCCCCACGTATATCTGGTGTTTGTGTTAATTGTTTATTTTTTGTTATGAATGTGTTGTTGGAGATTATGTAATTGTTTGATCAAGTTTAATTTTTTTTGCATAATCTCTTCTCAAGATTGGCATAGGAAATTGTTTCTGCTACTTTAATTTCCTTACAATAACATCTTATATTTTGTAACATCTAATGTTTTATGACTTTTAATATTTAAGATAGACTCTAATAAGATGATCATGTTCACATGAAAAATTCTGCATAGAAGGGATATTCTTGGAATCCACTATATCTAAGATAATACACTCATTGAATCCTACACAGAGAAGGAATATTCTTGGAATATTTCTAATTCATCATTAACAAAAATCCTTATATGGTTTACATAATTTTTTGAGAAGCATAACAAGTATGTTCTAAAGATCTTTGGGATTAAAGTCAATACATTATGAACAAAGTTAATTTTCTCACAAACAAGGGTCTTGAAAAACTAAAGCATTTTCATGTTTAATGGAGAAGTTGACCATAACCTATCCTTCAACATCATAATAATATATGTAGATGACGAGGGATTCTAGTTACTGGTGATAGGAGATTATTGATTTAGAGGCGGGCAAATTATTGACCAGTCTTAACAGCTTAAGATCTGTTTGTTTTTCAATTGAAAATAAAAAACCTTATGTATGAGCAAATGTACAAAATAGGGCACTAGTAGTTTTAGGAATAACTTAATCTAAGGAGAGTGTGTTAGTTTTATGAGAACTAACATGAGCTAAGCGAATTTTTTATCTTCCACCTCCTTCTACTGGGATAAATTCAGTAGTTCATGCGATAGCTACGAAAGTCAACAACAACTTTCAATTCAGTTGAAAATATCAATATGAAATTCAGCGTAGCCTAAGCCAGACCAAGGAACTCTCGAAAGAGGATTGACGAGTTGTGAATGCTACAACCAACATAAAATTGCATAATTTGAATATTATATACTTTTACTAGGGCCATATTTAAGTGAGAAGTAGGTTTAAAGAAGTCCAGGGACTTAGATTATTCTATAAAAAAATTAGGGAAGAAGTGTTAGAAGAGAAAACAGATTTCCAGAACAAAGCTATATTTTTATCTCAATTCACATTTGTATCTACACCATGGAAGCCATCATGGATAATAGTTACATTAGAAGATCCCTCAGTTTAAATCTCAAATGCTTCTATTACAAATTGAATTTCAAGGGAAATGTGAAAACCCTAGTAGACCTACGTTACCAAAAATGTGATGGGAAAGCCCCGTTTCATGTCACGATGGTCAAAACATGTTTCCTGTCATGAACGATCGTTTCTAAGCCATTTATAATGAAGGATCAGAGAGAGATATAACAAACAAAATAAAAAAATACAGTAGACAAAATCATAATAAGAAGATTGAACATAACAAGAATTATCTAAACATCATATTGTTGCTGCAACATTATATTCATTCACTGATCATGATTACATAGGTAGATATAGAACTCTGCAGAATTCTAATATATGTGATCAAATTACTATCTGATAATCTTCACAACAATAGGCAATTGTATTTATAGTTGTAGAAAGGTGGTTCACTTGTAGTCGATGCTCAAGGTGGTGACTCTAAGATAAGGATAAGTACAAAATATCCTACATGGGACAACTATAGTAGATAGAGATAAGTTCAAATTAGATTGTGGATGGTAGAAAAATCAGATTGTGGTAATGGAGTAAATGCACTTTCAACTGGAGGTTGTCAATCCTTACCATTGGAGAAATTACTTCAAACACTCCCCTTTAATTTTGAACACATATGCTTTAGCAATCGCACTACTCAAATTTCTATCTTTGCAAATTATTTTGTCAACTTGCTTATACACTTGCTATGATTTCATCAATGCTTGAATTCATTCCTTGCATGATAACTTCAAACTATCCCTTGTGATCTTCAGATCTTCTATCTATAGTGACACCTTTCTTTTGGAAACTTCACATGTCTTCACTCTTTCACATTTTTCTTTCATTGATGCTTCAACATCTAGAATCTTCAAGTTCTAGAGATCGAACCTAGGATATCCCATTTTTCTTTTGGGATGCTCTAACCATGAGCTCTGGCCCAGTTGGTCACCAATCCATCATAGGTTTAGGTGTGATACATTTGATTTTCTTAACACCTCCCTTTGAGCTACATTGCTTGGTGCTCGAGGATCGTCAATTGTCTTTGTTGGCCTCATACATTTCTTACACAAACACATAATGCTACTGCATTCAACAGTATTATTTCCTTACCAATTTACGACTTCATTTGATTTGTCCTCTTTTGATCTTCTAATCTCCTTATCTTGTAATCTAAAAGTGACACTTTCTCTAGGCGACTCAAGACCTTTTCCTCATATCACAATCTACGGCTGATTACAATAGCTCCTTGTATTTTTGGATGGTCTGCGCATGTAACCTACATGATCCTTCAACATTCAACAATCTGAACAAGAATTCTCCACTTTTGATTGGCAACAAATCCTTTTAACTGCTACTACAGTTTCGATGCCATTAACATCTATAATTTTTTATTTTTTATTTCTTGTAAGCAACTTCTTATTGAGCTTACAAGCGGCTTTCTGTTGAAAATATGACTCAACACCTTTGTGTCTACAAAACAACTCAAACTACAATGATCTTCAATCTTCAATCTTTGGCGACTCCAACAACAGTGATCCAGCTTCATCATACGGTGTATGTGGCTCATTCTCCTTGAAAAATTCAATGATTACCTCTTGATATTGCACCTTCCACTAGCAATCTCTGGTGACTTGACATTGCCTTTAGCATCTACATAGCGGTGCAGCTTCAATACTCCTTCGATTCAACCATTCTTCTCTCTTCAAACAATGACAATTCGTAGATAGTAATCTCCTTCAGACTTCTAAGATATGGTTTTTGCAATGACTATCAAGATGTTCTTTATTTCTACATTCCCTTGGTTGAGTGAAACCCTCGATTAAATTGGTGGTGGCTTCTCCTTTGTGGCTTAAATAGCAACTCATTGTCGGTGACTTGTAGCATCAACTTCTGATAAAACTGAAACCTCCTCTTCTTGGAAAAAAGAGTGGCGGCGAAGCGATTGAAAACTGCAATTTCTTTGGCTTTGAATTTTCTGATGGCGACTAGATCTGCGATCAACAGTTTTTGCTTAACTGCATTTTTCAATAGACCCTATGATCTGCAATCTCAAAAAATTGCAGCGTCTTTTGGGTCTTTCAGCTACTAATGATCTCTTTAGGATCTTTCTTAACTCCTTCTACTGCTCCTTAGAAACTCACGCTCCTTCGCGATTTCTGGAAGAACTAAATACAAATAGAACTAGTCTACCTAACTGGCCACAGAGCAGTCGCATAGCTTGCATCTTTCTATTAATGGGGCGATGCAAAAGAGGACCAAGAATTTTTGCTTAACCACACTGCAGTGTCTAGAGTGGCCTACAGAAGCAAAGATATAAAACCATTCACACTGGCATACATCCCCAAACAACCTACAACCCATTTTCATATACACTGGCGCACAAATACTTGAAAACACAGCTATCTCGAACTAGGCAACAACTAACAAAGCAACAATCTCCTTAATGATTATCTTTCCTTTTACAAACAATGACTAGCATAAATCCCTTGCCTCAAGATCTTCATCTTGCTCTAATACCAAATAAAGGATCAAAGAGAGATATCACAAACATAATAAAAAAAAGCTACAACAAACGAAAGCATAATAAGAGGATTGAACATAACAAGAATTATCTAAACATCATATTGTTGCTGCAACATTATATGCAACATTATATTCATTCTTTGATCATGATTACATAGGTAGATACAAAACTCTAGAGAATTCTAATATTTGCGATCAGATTACTATTTGAGAATCTTCACAACAGTAGGCAACTGTATTTATACCTGTAGAAAGGTGGTTCACTTGTAGTCGATGCTCAAGGTGGTGACTCTAAGATAAGGATAAGTAAAAAATATCCTATGTGGGACAGCTATAGTAGATAGAGATAAGGTCAAATCAGATTGTGGACAGTGAAAAAATTAGATTGTGGCAGTGGAGTAAATGCATTTTCAACTGGTGGTTGTCAATCCTTATCATTGGAGAAATTACTTCAAACATCTAAGGTTGCACAAGGTTGCGACAATTTTTTTGAAAACAAACAGTCACTGGTCAAACATGCAGATCAACGAAAATCTCTGATATAGGCTAATTTGGATAGACTGTGAGCCAACCCACTCACCACTCTAATATTTTTCTTTTTTTTCACTGCATGAGCAATTTCCTGTATAAGCTTGGATTCTTATTTTGGCCATGCAACATTTGCTACCTCACAAGTTACCTAGTCATCGCAAACACCCATAAAATTGAATATCTTGCATTTATGGCTTAAATTGCTTTCTACTGATGGAGGAAGCACACAAGTCTCATGGTCATCCCAAATATCCAGAGGATTAAAGACGTGGAATCCATGGTTTATTTTGCATTCTATTGATGGAGGCAACATACAGGCTAATCGCAAACCCAAGGTAAAATCAAAGAGGAGCACAATTACAATGAGGGAGGCAGCCATCATAACATATGAATACAATCACAAAAATTTTGTTGATGGGGAATCTATATATGAAAACTTTATTCTGCTGGGGAATCTATGTAGGAAAAGTTTCAAATTGGTCTAGAATCTATATAATGAATATGATTGAAAACATATGTATAAGATCCATTTCTTATACACAACCTTTAAATATCCCGTTTCTCGTCACATTGTTGTTGTTGTTTCTGGTAACATAGTAACAGACACACTAAAATTATAAAATGTATTGTTGAAATCAACAATAATTCATACCTTTCTATCTCAGGGGGAATGATGCAAAGAACCCTAGTTACTGACTTCAGTTTCTCATCTGCAGGACTTTCATCAAATGCTTCTTCCTTCGACTGTTGGGAAATGAGGTGTCTCAACATTGCTACATATTTCCCATAATAGTTATTTTCATTTAATATTTTCCTACAGCCATTACACATTGGTGGTGCTTTGAAAATTGGTTTATTAGGTGTCATAAGATTCCCACATAGTGGTATATTATGAAAGACCTATTTTTAGGCATATTATAACAAAATTTATGACATTTGTAAGGGTAAAAAATGGGGGTTTTCATTTTGGACGTGAGAGCTTATTTTCGACTGGAATCTTGCTGGAGAAGCCAAGCACATGGTTTTGTAAACCACTAGTGGTTTCTTGTATTGCTTGAGGTCTATAAATTGAAGGTTTGAAGAGTAGTTTTACACATTGAGTTTACAAGTATTGTTATGCTACTGGAACGCTACCTGAATTCTTCTAGAATTGTTAACTGATGATACTCCTATAAAAGACTTGCTCTACAAGTGTATGTAATCTTGTTGTTGGATTTGAAATACATTAAGCAGACTTTGGAGAGGTTTTTCTCCCGAAAGGGTTTTCCCCACATATATCTGGTGTTTTGTGTTTCATTGTTTATTTCATGTTTTGAATGTGCTAATTTTCTATAACTGCTTGATCAAGTTTTTAAATTTTGCATAATCTCTTCTCAAGATTGGCGTAGGAAATTGTTTCTGCTACTCTAATTTCCTTACAAGTGGTATTAGAGCTTGATCACCTTTGGTTTCAGTTGTGGGTTGTTGAGTTTTTTTGAGCTAATCAAGGTTTGAGTGGGAGCTTGTACAGAGCATACTTTTTTTGTGTTCTTGTTGGAGATATCTTTTTCGAATGGCGAGCACATCTGGGAGGATTGAGGTAGAGAAGTTTTTTGGCACAAATTTTGAAATGTGGAAGTTGAAGATGGAAGATCTGTTGATTGATCGGGATCTATGGGATGCAGTGGATGAAAATGTCCAAAGGCCTATGGATCCATCTTTGGCTGAAAAATATGATGTAATGGATAGAAAAACTAAAGGTCTCATTAGACTATGTCTTGTAGATTCAATCCTGATAAATGTCCACAAAGAACCCACTTCAAAGGCTCTTTTGAAGAAGTTGGGTGAGATATACCAAGCTAAATCTCTATTAAATAAGATTTTCTTTAGGAAAAAGTTTTATTCGTTGAGAACGGAAGGTGGACGAATTTCTGAGCATCTGGAAACATTCAATATGTCTGTGACTCAGTTGACCTCTGTTGGGGTTAAGATGGACGAAGAAGAAAGGTGCCAAACTTTGTTGTGTTCGCTGCTAGACTCATGGGACAGCCTAGTCATGGCAATTGGGATCACTTCTATCATATTGAAGATGACAGACATTGTTGGTTCTCTACTCTTTGAAGAGATGAGAAGGAAGGTCTCTCTGAATACCAAAGAAGCTTTAAGTGTTTGAGGAAGACAAAAAGAACGAGGCAAAGATGAGAAGCAATGTGGCCGTTCCAAGTCCAAAAATAAGGGGAGATCAAAATCTCTTGGTGAGTCCAAGGCGATATGCTGGAACTATGGAAAACCTGGACACTTCCGAAAAGACTGTAAAGAAGAGAAGAAAAAGAAGAAGAAGAAGAAGCAAGATTCTGATTATGAGTCTGAAAAGGAAGATGGAGATGCCTTTATTGAAGCCTTGGTGACTCGTGCAAGTGATAATGTATGGTTGATAGACTCAAGTGCATCTTTCCACATGACTCCTAACAAAAGCTAGTTTAGTAAGTATGAAAATTATGATGGTGGTAAGGTGTATTTGGGTGATGATTCTTTCCTTGATATTGTTGGTCATGGTAGTATTCATGTGAATTTTTTTGATGGTAGAGTTAGACGATTTGATGGTGTCTTGCATATCCTGGGACTAGCAAGAAATTTATTATCAGTTAGCAAGCTAATAGATGTGAGTGTGCATGTATAGTTTTCTGAAGCAGGTGTGAAAATGGTGAGAGGTGTTATGGTTATAGCGAGAGGAAGCAGATTGGGTACATTGTACCAGATTGATGCATGCACAGTTGAATGCAATAGCACTTCTAATAAGATTGATCCAAAAACTACTTCACTAAAAAAAGAGATGGTTTCCTCTTTTGCAGATGGTCATGCCTTTTGGATACCCAAGGGTGCTATGTCTACCAAATCAAAGTTTCCTACAGAGAAGACCATGTTATGGCACCAAAGGCTTGGCCACATTGGAGAGAAGGGTTTAAAAACCTTGAAAAATAAGAACCTCATTGAGGGGTTGAATGATTGCAATCTAGAGTTTGATTTCTATGAACATTGTATTTATGGTAAACAAAACCGCATTCAGTTTTACTCGTCCTCTCATAAGTCTTCATGTATCTTGGATCTTATTCACTCTAATGTATTTGGTCCTGTTGATGTTCCTTCTATTGGTAAATCGGTTTATTATGTTACTTTTATTGATGATTTCAGTAGAACATGGGTATATTTTTTAAAGAGTAAATTTGAAGTTTTCAGTTGTTTTAAGGAGTTCAAGGCTATGGTAGAAACTCAAATTGGAAAGAAAATTAAATGTTTGAGGGCTGATAATGGTGGTGAGTACTATTCTGCAGAATTTGACAGATTTTGTAAAGATTGTGGGATTAAAAGATAAAAGAAAACTCCATATTCTCCACAGTAGAATGGAGTTGTAGAAAGAATGAACAGAACGTTGATGTTGAAGGCTAGGAGCATGTTGAGTGGAGCTGATCTAGAACAATTTTTTTGGGATGAAGTTGTTGCCACTACTTGTTATTTGATAAATAGATCTCCTACATCAGCGCTTGTTGATAAAATGCCAATGGAGGCATGGTCGGGGAAAAATCCTTCACTTAGACATTTGAGAGTTTTTGGTTGTGAGGCATATGCACATGTGCCTAAGGAGAAAAGAAAAAAAATGGATTCTAAGGTTGTCAAATGTATCTTCATTGGCTACAGCTATGGTGTGAAAGGATACAAGCTTTGGGACCCTATTGCACAAAAGGTAATTTATTCCAGAAGTATTATTTTGAGAGAAATTAAATCTTCTGTTACTTTTAAGCCAAAAGAGCATAAAGAAATTGAACAGAAAAAGGATGTGGTTCAAATTCCTTCTACGCCTGAAGAAGTTGAATCGAGACCCCAAAATGGACAAGAAGTTGAGGAGATCTCATCAAGCTTTGAATCTTCAAAAGAGAAGGAAGAAGTGGAAGAATCTCCACCTCAGCTTGTTTGAAGGTCTACAAGGAAAAGGAAACCACCTCAAAGGTATGGGTATTCACTTGATAATTGGAAGTGTACATTTTCTTTGAGTACTAACATTGATGAACCAAGATCTGTTCAAGAGGCTTTAGGCAAGAATGATGCAGAGTCCTGGAAAATATCCATGGATGAAGAAATGGCAGCTCTTAAAAGGAATGATACATGGAACCTTGTACCATTGCTTGAGGGTCGGAAACCTATTGGATGTAAATGGGTGTTTAAGAAAAAGATTGGTTTATATGGAAATGTTGAAAAGTATAAGGCACAGTTGGTTGTGAAGGGATACTCTCAGGTTGAGAGTATTGATTATGGTGAGATTTTTTCTCCTGTTGTTAAAATGACATCCATTCACTTTTTTTTATCTATTGTAGTAGCTTATGATCTAGAAGTGGAACAAATGAATGTGAAAACTTAATTTCTTCATGGTGATTTGGAGGAAGAAATTTATATGACACAACCAGAGCACTATGTGGTAAAAGGTAAAAGGAAGCTGGTTTGAAAGTTAAAGAAATATCTGTATGGCCTTAAACAAAGTCCTAGGATGTGGTACCAAAAGTTTGATACATATGTATTGAGTTTGGGATTTGTGCATTCTAAATCTGATCACTATGTATATTTTAAATCTAATGGTGATTGTTTCCTTTTAATTTCTTTATTTGTTGATGACATGCTATTTATTGGGAAAGGAAAAGGTTTGATTGTAGAATTGAAATCTCAACTCTTTGTGAAATTTGAAATGAAAGATCTTGGTGCAGCAAATCACATACTTGGGATGGATTAGAAGAGATTGTGAGAACAGAAAACTATGGCTTGGCTAGAGTAAGTATGTTTGTTCTATTTTGCAAATGTTCAACATGCAGGATTGTAAACCACTTTGTGCTCCTGTTACATTGAGAACAAAGCTCTCTATTTCACAATGTCCTACATCCCTATTGGAGATGGAAGACATGAGCAAAGTGCCTTACCAGAGTGCAGTTGGAAGCTTAATGTATGCTATGGTCTGTACAAGACCAGATGTTGCCCAAGCAGTGGGAGTTTTTTCTCATTTTATGTCTAATCCTGAAAGAGTGCATTGGGATGTAGTCTTCAGATATTTTCAGGGTACAATAGAGTATTCTATATGTTTTCATGGTATAGGAGATCAACATTCCCTGAGTATTCATGGTTTTGTGGATTTAGATTAGGCTGGTGATGTCAATAGTAGAAGGTCCACCAGTGCATATGTGTTTACTCTTAATGGTGGTGCAATCAATTAGATGAGCAAGCGGTAGGCTGTGGTCACTTTGTCCACTACTGAGGCTGAGTATATGGTAGCTACTCATGCCTGTAAAGAAGCCATTTGGCTGAACCGTTTGTGTTCAGATATTGGATTGAACCCAAATTTTCATGCCAGCACCAAACACATTGATATTCAGTATCACTTTGTGAGAGATATGGTCAAGGATGGCAGAGTGAAGCTAGAAAAGGTAGACAGTGGAAAATGTTGCAGATGCATTAACTAAGCCCGTGAGCACAATGAAATTCAGGTGGTGTTCCGAGTCTATGGGCCTTTTGGCCCCTAGCAATTGATCCATGATGGTGTTTTTCCCTTGGCCCTTGCAAGGTATTCGACAAGTGGGAGAATGATGGGAAATGAGGTGTCTCAACCCTGCTGCATATTTCCCATAATAGTTATTTTCATTTAATATTTTCCTACAGCTGTAGTAGTTGATCCATGATGGTGTTTTTCCCTTGGCCCTTGCAAAGTATTTGACAAGTGGGAGAATGTTGGGAAATGAGGTGTCTCAACCTTGCTGCATATTTTTCATAATAGTTATTTTCATTTAATATTTTCCTACAGCCGTTACACATTGTTGGTGCTTTCAAAATTGGTTTATTAGGTGTCATAAGATTCCCACATAGTGGTATATTATGAAAGGCCTATTTTTAGGCATATTCTGACAAAATTTATGACATCTGTAAGGGTAAAAAATGGGGGTTTTCATTTTGGACGTGAGAGCTTATTTTAGGCTAGAATCTTGTTGGAGAAGCCAAGCACATGGTTTTGTAAACCACTGGTGGTTTCTTGTATTGTTGGAGGTCTATAAATTGAAGGCTTGAAGAGTAGTTTTACACATTGTGTTTGCAAGTATTGTTATGCTACTAGAATGCTCTGGAATTCTTCTAGAGTTGTTAACTGGTGATACTCCTATAAAAGACTTGCTCTGCAAGTGTATGTAATATTGTTGTTGGATTTGAAATACATTGAGCAAGCTTTGGAGTGGGGTTTTTCTCTCGAAAGGGTTTACCCCATGTATATCTGGTGTTTTGTGTTTCACTGTTTATTTTATGTTTTGAATGTGCTAATTTTATGTAACTGCTTGATCAAGTTTTTAAATTTTGCATAATCTCTTCTCAAGATTGGCGTAGGAAATTATTTCCGCCACTCTAATTTCCTTACATCGACGTCACAAGTTGTAGAGACACCTGAGATGGGTCAAAATTCCTGTCAGATTTTGCAAGCCAGTCATGAGGATCATTCTATCTCAGTATGAATACCTTCATGTTTCTCATAAAAGTAGACACTTGTGTAAAGCAAGGACGTCACCTTAGATCTGTCTCCCAACACTTCACCATGCAATCAGCTAACACAACTAGACATGAGGGCTCCAACAAAATCAGTCTTCTGCCTTGCACAATCATTTGGTACAAATCTTTGGGATGTACACCAAGGAAAGGCTGCTTCCCCATCAAAATCTCATAAAAAGTCATGGAAAAGTTGTATACATTTGCTTTATGGGTGTTCTCATTTAGATTATCAATTTCTTGGAGCAATTCTTCATCTAGGAAGGGAAAAGCTTTGGGCTCCCTCCAGTAACATGTTCCCTTTGGATCTTCACATCAAAAACTGGATAGCCTCAAACTGGCCATTACAAAGTCGCAGAGCTTAACTCGCCCATAGCCTTATTTTCTAAATTCTGTAACTGTAGACGACTCTATGAGAACATTAGAAGCTTTGAGATCCATGTGCATGATTCCCTGGCGATGAAGGTATTGCATTGCCCTCGAAATTTGAAACATCATATCCACTGCAACAGGGAGTACCATGGGTGCCCTGCCACCAGAATTCTTTAGTAGTTTGTCCAAGCTAGAGCTCACTAATTCCATTATGATGTTGAGGCCTTGTACTCAACAAGACTTGATGCTTGGTGGATATCAAATTATTTTATTTTAATTTATTTTAAAATGTATTACTTCAAAGCTTTAAACCTTTTACTTAGCCTAATGTCAATATTATTAATTTATTTAGATTTGACTTAAGTAGATATCAAATTATTTTCCACAAGAATTAGAAAAATTAAAAGATAACAAATATCAATTTTATAAAGAATAATTTTAGTTAATAATTAAGTGGATGATAGTAAATTCCAAATTTACTTCAAATTGTATTAGTAGATTACAATTAAGCAAATGAAATATTTATCCATGTCTATTGTAAATGAAATATTTATATGAATTAAGTATTGCATAATGAAAAAACATTTAAAAGAACTATAAATGTTGTCTAATCATATTAGACAAATACTCAAAAATCAAATAAATTTAAATTATTTTTATTTTTTGATACACAAGCTTTTCGTTATTTTAATTAAAAATAAAAGTTTTAACAAAAGTATCATCCATCACTAGAGACAAAAAGCTAGTAACAACCATTTGACAATTAATGCCAAAAAACTAGCCCAGACCCTGAACAGCTACCACCAGATCTACCAAATCCTACCAACCTACTAGCATCAAAACAACCACCATGCCAACATAAAAACCATAGCCACAACCAAACAATGGAAAGAAAACCCTAACCTACGATACTATAAACCGACCACCAAATTAAAATTATAATTTAATATAAACTTTTTAAATAATTTATCCATGTCTATTTATGTGACTAAGCCATATACGATCATCTCTTGTACTCTAAGACAATCCTGATAATAAAAAATGCTTTGATATATATATCATATTTCCTTAAGTCATAAAATTAATTATAAACATATTTATTTTTATCTTTATTAAAACATTAAGAACTTATATTTCATCCCCAAATGTTACACAAAGCCTATGCTTTATGGCCAATACACAGCTCTGTAGGAAGGGTCTCATTCTTCCATCTCATGGTCCACAACATCCTTTGAATTTGCAATCATTTTGACCACTTTACTCATCATAGGACGGATGTATACATGGGGAGAAGTACACTGATTGCTATACTAAGCATTTCCAACATGTTTGGAATGTCTATTACTCCTCAGCCTTTCATCCAATACTTCCATCAACTTTTCTTCCTCGAGCTTTTCTTCCTCAAGATTTTCTTCCATAATAGAGAGAACCCACGTGGGAAGATGTGTGCTAATCGTTGAAGGGTCCTTCCTGGTGAGAATTTCAAGGAGTAGCACTCCAAAATTGTAGACGTTTGATTCTTTAGATATTTTTCCACTATTGTACTCTGGTGCCATGTATCCTGAGGATATTTTAGCAACACTTGAGTTTTCACAAAACCCGCCAAACAAATATTTGCTAGGCAGGCTCTTCCGTTGTCATCCAACAGAACGTTGGAGGATTTTACATTGTCATGTTCCTATCAACTGGACAATGAAAGGACTCTATAGCTTGGAAAGAATTGTAGTCTCCCTGTCAAATAGATCACGAGCATCAATCGAAATGTCTTTTATGGTAACCTTATGCCCTAGCCATGATCCCTCGTACACTTCCCAAAAAGATGCCTTTCCTATACTTCTCTTTTTCAATTAAATCTTTGGGAGAGATCTGCAGCCACCTAGGTATACCAATTCTAGACTCAACTTTACACTCATTCATGATGGTTTCTAACATCTTTCTCTCCATGAATTGTAAAAACCCAATTTTTTTTTTGTTTAAAAGTCCAAGCCTTGGCAGTTGTTTGATTATAAGCCATTAGTAGGTGCCAGTAGTCTTGAAATTTAAAGCCAATTGTTCTAAATGTAAATCTGACATTTTTGTAAAGAAATCAATGATTCTGTTCTGGGTTTCTATAAAAAGGATTATATCATTCCATATTTTGTTCCGGATGAGAAAAACTAAATCTAAGCAAACGAGGGACCAAGCAAGGTCGTGCATGTGTAGGGCGAAGGCCTCACCTGTGTTAGCCAGTATAAAACATTTCATCCACTAGCTATTGGTTGAGCAGTGTTCGAGGTATGTTTCTGCTTCTTTCATGGCACTATGCATTTCCTTCAAAGCTCTTTGCACATGTTTGCTCCTACCACATAGGTATTGTCCATTAATGTCAATATAGGGGGGAAATTCATCCGGTATATAAGTGTATAAACTTTTGCATTGCTCGAGATGGAACTTGAAGCTTTTCTTGTTATTGAGAAGATTGAATTTCTCTAGGGAATCCATAACAAGACTACGAAAATTTGTAGGTGTTTCAATGTCCATCGTATCTTCCCCATGCGTATCCATCAGTTTAGAATGAGTTGCAAAATAAAATTACAAGAGAATTTGCAAACATGAACCATATCTGCCCCATGCGTATCCATCACAAAACCGTGTTTCCTTGGAGAAGCTATCAGCTTCTAAGTTAGTGGTTGTGTATTTTAAGTGCATTGTGAAGTGAGGTGCTTTCATCCCACCAATACCCAATGTTAGACAACATACTTATATCATGGATTTGGGCGTCATGTATCACACGGTATGTCAAGGGCTCCCCTTGTTGAGCCCTATTTAATTCTAGACTTTGAAGCCATGGACTATTTGTAACTTGCAATGCATTCGTACATAGTAAGACCCAAGAAGTTACTCACTCTATATGGTCTTGGGAATGGGATAATGGGCCATGTGTATGGTTCTAATATTTTATATTTAGTGTTTTAAGATATTGGGCTAATAGTTTTTACAAATGAGATCATTATATTGGTGATCTTGCAAGAAAAACACTCTCACTTGAATAATATTGGTTGTTTTTATGTGTTTTACATCTTACCCCTTTGTGTTTAAAATCCCTGCAAAACTAGAAAAACAAAAATCTAAGATCAAATTTGAAACTAAATTTCAATGGTGCACTTAAATAAATATCAAACTTGAATGGCCCATGACTAGAATTTTTTATAAAAAAGGGTGGAAAATTTTTATTCAAGGAAGATCAAACAATTACATCAAGAGGCCCGAATGACCGTAGTCATCAAAATACATACCACCCTCAACTCCTAAACCAATCATGCAAAGACGATCCAAAAACCAACCCAAGCTAAAGGAAACCACCCAACCTTAACACAAGGCTACACCTTATGATCCTCATGAAGATATCTATACAAAGTATTTCTTTTATCTAGATCCAATTGTCCCCAGTCTGCAATATTCCATGTCCCCTACCTTTAGAGGCCCATTTGGCAAGGCAATCATTGTACACTTCTTCCAGTTCTCCATTCAAAAAAGAAGACTTGACATCCATCCTCGATATACTTTGAATTCTTTATGAGCATAAAAGTGTCTCTTTATGCCATGCTCTTCACAAAATGTATTAAATTCACTAGAAGTAAATTCTCCATCTCTATCAGACCTTAAGCAGTTGATTCTCAGGTTCACCTCATTCTCTACTCTTTCCTTGAACACTTTGAATCTATCGAGATCCCGAGTCTTCTCTCTAACAAATTTCTCCCATGTCATTCTTGAATAATCATCAATCAAAAGCATGAAATACCTATCACCATTAAGGATTCCTATTCTTGTAGGGCCACAGAGGTCAGTATGAACCAATTCCAACATTTCGGTAGTAGACAACTTCTTTCCTTTAAAGTTGCTTCTTGTTTGCTTTCCTAACTGACAACTCCTACACACAGTATTAGGCTTTGTAATCTTAGGTAGGTATCGGAAAACCTTTCTTGAAGTAATCCTGATCAAGTTATCAAAGTTTACATGTCCCATTCTCTAGTGCCATAGCTAACTCTCATTAACTTGAGATAGAAGACACTGACCATCAACACCCTTAAGCTAATAGATGTTACCATATGTTCTTTTAGCTGCTGCAACCATAGTTCCAGACCCTTTCCGGATCTCATAAGTGTTATCCTGAAACACAAGCTTGAATCCTTTGCTAGAGTTCCCCTTGATTCCTAACTTCATTTGCTACAAGATCAACCCTCTAGAAATAACTTGCAATATCTTCCCCTTCTTCCATTTTCAAATTTTCATATCTGCGTTTTTCTATTAGCTTCTTTTTCAATTTCACTCTTTCATTCCCTTCATATAGATCTTCCAACTTTTTCCAAACTTCATGAGCAGTGCCCAAAGAAACAACCTTTCTTTGCTCAGTCTTAGATAAGGCACTAAAAATGGCATACCTTGCTTTCTCATTTTCCTCATATGCAAAAACCTCATTAATGGTAGTGGGACCACTTGTCAGAGCAACATACTCCATCTCTACAACCTTCCAGGTCTTGTAACCAAGAGATTATATAACCTCTCATCTACACTTTCCAGTCATTGTAATCAAATCCATCAAACATAGGGATCACCAACTTATGTACCATTGAATCTACCTTAAGTGGTTAAGCTCTTCTCCAAGGAACCAAGGCTTTGATACCAATTGTTAAATGGTGCAAGACAAGTGAGAGGGGGGGTGAATCAATTGTCACCAAATTCAAACACAAACTTCAAATACTTATCAACTTCACAACCACATAATTTTGTTATTAAGTATGAACATGCAATGCGGATAAAAGAAAGTAAAATCAACACAATGAACAACAAATTTTACGTGGAAAACCCAATAAGGGAAAAAACACGGTGAGAATTAACTCACAATATAAAGTAATTGCAAAAATGAATACAAAGAGGCTCACTTCCCAAAAGGACTCACTGTCCAGATACAAAGGCTCACTGCGTACAAATACACAAGATAATAGAAAAATCCACCACAGCAAATTATGCACATCTGCAGCCTTGATTAGGAGATTATAGAAACCATCAGCTCATTGCTTTTAGGATTCTAACACATTAAAGTACCACTGCCTCAACTTAATTTCGCACAACTTTTCTTCTCACACTTGAGGCTTACTTCATTAGTTTGAATGTTCTAATCCTTTGCATCTCGACTTGCATTTATACCATCTTCAACCTTACAAACTTTCTACAAGGTCGGCTATACACACTTCATTTTACAAATTCAAATTAGGTTGGCAACTCAACATTCCCGTGGTGGAAAGGAAAGAGAGCGGACCACACCAATACTTTAATTATGACCCAAAACAACATCTTTGGATCAATCACGTGCTTCCTTAATTAAAACTTATCCTTCGTATGAATTGTAAACACTAGGTCGGCCAAACCTAATGAAAACACAAATGAACTTTGAAGTACACGCTTCCACATCAAGAAGATAACATGTGGACCACATGACACATTTCATCATACACCGAAACAAAACTTGCAAAACATCATATTCATCTGCATTAGCTGCAACAACCTTCAAACTCAAAATACTTCTCACTAGTCTAACCAGAGTGTATAAACACCCACAAAGGCTCTAGAACACATCTTATGGAGCATCAAACCATAAACACTTTTTCCATAATAGAGATATCACTTTAACAAGCCTTTTACTAGATCCACAAGATCAGAAACAATGCAACAAAGAGTTGTGGAGTAGAAACATCTCTCCTAGTTCACAGACAAACAAATCTACCAAACCGGTTCACATACCAGTGAACACAACTTATGCTTTCCATAAATCCAGAAGCTACAATCCAGGAGATATCATCCATAGATGCCAATAAACAATATGTCAGATCTGTACAAGCATAGGATCAATACAAAAGAAATGCAGAGCACAAAACTGGAGCTCATTCTAAACACATACACCACTCAATCGTCACTATTTATTAATTTTCTTAAAATCACTTGGTCACTCATCATTTCAGCACATCTGCAACATTATAAGATAACTCCATGTACTCACAACATTTCAACAACATCTCAACTATACATGCACAACCTGCAACAACCTGTACTGTGTTGACATCAATGAAAACACCACCAAACTTACTCATACTTGCAACAGGACATTGTTGGAAGAATGAAGAAGAACTTTGGTATGTTTTCATTGATGCCAACATTTTTTGGTGACTAACTATTTTCTTATCCATTAAATGGTGACTCTATATCGATCCAGTTATTTGGTCTGAAAATACTCTCAATAAAAGATCGCTCTACGAGTTTTTGATATGATGATTAGGACTATTCGTTACAACTATAAACAATTTTCCAAAATTTTTGGTTGATTGGGCTGAGATATCTAAATGATAGAAGTTCAACATTATTTTGGTTGACATGATTAAGCGATTTTTGCCTCATGATTGTTTAAAGGGATCTTTATTGGATCTAGGCTGACCTAATTTGTGGCTAGAACATTTTATTTTGAGCACCAAAGAGATTTTTATTTTGGGCTGAGAGACCAGTTTGAATTAAGTTTGCTTACATCCAATTAGGTTGACCTAATTGATGTATGAAGATGTAACTATATATATATATATATATATATATATATATATGAAACATTTCTATACATGATAGAAGATAGAGATAGCAAGAAACAAGATAAGAAGTGATGATGTGAGATATGCGACATTGTGATAAGGTGTGAAGTTGTTCATAGTTTCTCTATACCTACTGTAGATGGTGAAATCTGCATTTTCTCAAAACAAACAACACACATTAGCATGGTTAGTTTAAAACAAAGCAAATAACAACATCCATATGAAATGATACATCAATGCTTTCAAATGCAAACAAATGACAAAAGCAAGCTAAATAAGCACATGAAAAACATGAAGTAAATCATCTCATAGTGGATTGGTGCTATTGTAGAAAATAGCCCTTTCCCAATCCTTGCTTAAGCTCCATGATATGAAAATGATATGTTGATGATCAAATGATGGTGGACAAGATCAGTTCTCAGTTTAAGAGAGTGACCTTGCATGAGGATTATGGATGATTTGTGCAGGGTTTGATGAAGAAAGAAGCCTTTGATTTATAGATTTTATTGATGAGAGATTGGCCAAATGGATGAATGTGGGACTTAAAACAACCCAATGGAAAGAGGCCACTTGTCAACTTGTGAGTGGTTGATGCATGAGCAAGATTTGGGAAATGTGCCCAAGAGGGGGAAATTTCAAATTAAAATTTGAGAGTTAATGCTTAGTTTGACCTTTGCAAGGGACAAGTAAGAGACATTAATTTCTTTGTTGGATGTACATGTCCACTTGATTTTGAATTCAAATTTGAGGTAATATTCCTCATGGATTCCATGTTGATGGAAAATGCTGATTTAATAAATCAATAAATTGATTTATTTGTGCAAGTGGGGATATCTAGAGGATGTGATGGGTAGTTAGGTTAGTTTAATTAGGATTAGCTTAGCTTAATGATGATTAGGTGAGTTTGACCTCTTTGACTTAGATATTTGATTTATTTAAATCAAAAAAGGAGAAATATGAATTTTGAGACTTAATTAAATAAAGTTTGATTTATTTAATTAAAAGATGATGTGAGCCTTTGATTTATTTAAACGGATAACCTTAGGACTAAAGACCTGATTTACCTGGTGAATGGATTTGTTGTGTTTGATTTATTTAGTGAGTGGATGAATGTGAATTTGATTTATGAATGAGCGGATGCATATGCATAATGCTAATTTTGCGTGTCTACATTTTGCCCCTCTTTGAAGCAATGTACTTGTTGCGTTGGTTCAAAGAATAAACTTGTTGCGATCAAAATTGAAAATTTTTCTTATTTTTTGGATGCCCTAGCGGAAAGAAGTACACTGGTAGATTGCCCCCCTGAGAGATCGAGCGAAAAGATTCGATTTGAGGGTCGATCTCGTGATAAAGAGGTTCAAAATGGATGGTTATGGACGATGATGCAAATGAGATGATTTTAAGATGCTTAGAATAACAAATCTATATTATCCTAAACAACTTAAATGATGATATGATGTGATATGGATGAGATTAATGATGTGATATGCTGTGATTATGCAAATGTATTATTTTATGAGATGCTTAGACTAACAGATCTATATTATGATGATGATGCAAATGCAATGCATGTGAAATGATCGATGTTTCCTATTATGTATGATATGAATGATATGTGGTATGCTGACAGTTTGTGGATGCAGGATGGATGCATGATGGATGCATTGGTGATGATGATGTTAGTACGAAAAT
Organism: Sequoia sempervirens; assembly: GCA_007258455.2. Taxonomy (NCBI): domain Eukaryota; kingdom Viridiplantae; phylum Streptophyta; class Pinopsida; order Cupressales; family Cupressaceae; genus Sequoia; species Sequoia sempervirens. Next base: position 320,701 of record VDFB02357425.1, on the reverse strand, counting down.
GAGATGATGACAAGAGGATCCCACAAGTCCATGATCTGACGAGACTTTATTAGAGATGATGATGATGATGATAAATGATGATGATTTGCTTATCAAGGATTGGGATTTTAAAAGGGCTACTTACCTTATGTTTGATAACACACGTAGGTATGATGCATCAAGGTATAAAGAACTAGGATGGCGTTGTACCTAGTGCGATGGACTTTGACTGACAAATAGATAGGAGTATTCTTGTTCTCACTTGACATACGGAAACCTTGCTAGGACGTACCTAACCAGCAAGTATTCAAGTTATTTTACAAGAACGCCCAACAAGCACAACAGACAAAAGGATAATGATACATTCTATCTCTCTAAATCCTTCGCTCAGATATCATCGAGAGGTCCTTGGATGAGCGCAATAAGATAAATCAAAAGAAAAGATCAATATGCAAACACGTCAATGTTCTTCATATCTCTAGCCAAAAGGGATTTGTTTTGATAGGATAAGAATCCAAAGTGATATCCAAAATGATGCCCATTGTCGGAACGATATATCCTAGGACATGCATTGTATAGGATGATGATGGTTGATAAGTTGATTGATAGGTTGTTGATATAAGGTTGATTGACATGTCGAAAATGATCAAGAGTTTGATTTTGATTTAAAGGTTTGTTGTTTGCTTTTGATTTTTGCTTGAAGCTTTGCTTTTGTTGATTTGTTGTGATTGTTTCGTTTGTTTTGCCAAAGAATGAGGGTGATGATCGTTTATTATGGATGATTGATTATTAGTGAAAGCGAAAATGAGATATGGATTTTTTCAAATATTTGGATTTTTGATGTTTTTGGAATGTTTTGAGGTTGTTTTTGGTTTTTCTCAAGATTTTTCAAATGTTTTGATTTTGATTTTCCAATGTTTTGGGATTTTCTAAGATTTTATGGATGTTTTGGATTTTGTGTTTTTGAATGTTTTGGATTTTGATGTCTGGGGCTGATCGAAGATTAGCCTTGCCTACGTTTAAGCTTAGAGATGACGTAGCTCGGATCCTAATGTTTTTTGACATTTTTTGATGTTTTGGATGTTTTTGGATTTTTCGCATGATTTTGACATTTTGGATATGGATGTGTGTGATGATATCAATGCTCTGTTTAAGATTTTTGTTAAAAACTGAGCTAAGGTTGACTGATCGAATTGGTGGATTGATGATGATGATAACATTGTTGAGGATACACAACAATGCAAGGATTTGATTGATCAGGATTGATGATGATAACATTGTCGAGGATGCACAACAATGCAAGGATTGATGATGATAACATTGTTGAGGATGCACAACAATGCAAGGATAGTGTTAAGCAACACAATGATTGAGATGGATATCTCGATATTATGGATGTTTGATTGGATTTGATTGATCAGGATTGATGAAGCTTGATTTGGAACAAAAGTTGTTCGAATGATTTGATGTGACATTTGACGTGCAACTTAGATGCAACTGATATTGATTATTTGGATTGATGATTTGGATTAATGTTCAATGAAAGATGAAGATTGTTAAGGAACATCCTCTTGTCAAAATATGCCATGGGCTAGTGATTTGGATTTTTGTCTCACAAATGTTTTGACCAATTTGGTTTCACATTTTCCAATGTTCAGATCGCCACATAAGTTGGAGGACATAGACCAAGATTTATTCTCGAAGCAAGATCTAAATATTTTCCCCCAGTTTCTAGCAATGTATGGAATTCGATGGATGGATGCCTGGATAGGTGTATGGATGGATGGATATGGATTATCTTGTGATAAGATAAGGTGTTCAGATAATGAATGCTCATTTGGATAATGCTTCATGGTTCAAATAACGTTGGATAGAATAGGATCAATGAAAATGACCCATGTCAAGATGTTTTACCATAAGCAAGCATAGAGTGTGCCCCAAAATTTTCCAAGATCAAGATAACTTGGACCATGGATGCAGATGGATGAAAATGGATTGGATAAATGGTTCATGGATGAATGGATTTATTATGGATAAGATGGATGGAATGCTCGATTTATTGTGGATGGGATGAGATGCTTTCATCTGAACTGGCGCACACAAATGCTCGATTCCACACATGACCCCTGTTTGCCAAGTTTTCATCATGGTCTTGCCCAAAGCGCCACTGTAGTGGTTTTCACTGGAGGACGATTTTTTTCTTTATTGTTTTCAATCCTTTTTTTCTGATTTTTTTTTATTTTCATATTTTTTGATTTTTTTGTATTTTTCTGAAAGATTTTAAACTCATACTGAATCACAAGGTGTTACTGATGTAGACGCTTCTGTCATAATATGCCATCGGTATCCTTCCTGAATAATTTTCTTTGCTAAGATACGTGCACTTGAATGCAGCTTTTGAGATTCCTGATTTGCTTCATTGATACTAGAGTTGACTTCGTCTTGGTACGCACATCGCAATAGAGTGCCTTCTGAATCCTTATGATAAAGGGTTGTTTCCAGTACATGGTTGATGTGAGAATTGGATATCATGCGTGGAGGCGTGGATGAAGTGTGTTTAGGGATAGAAGATGGATTGGTTGACAGCTTGGAATGTTTGACTCTCCAAACATGGGAAGATGAGCAATGATGAGTGGATATAGAAGTGTGCGTGGAATTAGGACCAACTGCTTGATACACTTTGTACGTCACTTGAAAAGCCTGCTTTTTCTTTTGTGGACATCTTTGATGGATACTTTTCCCATTTTTATTTTTCCCCATAGTTTCTTTGACTGATGGAGTTTGATAGGGATGGTCTTCCTTTGTATTTTTTGGCATCCATTTGTATTTGATTTGTCCGATATGCTTCTTAGCTTCTTTTGCTTTGATAATTTTCTTTGTGCTTTGATTCAAATCTTTCATTTGAAGTTGGTCCCAATTCATGGATGGGGTGATGGGTGGATGAAGATTCATGACACAACTAGTTGTAGTATTGGCATCGGTTTTGTCATAAGGATTCTTCGTGCTCCCTATGTTGACGTTTGCTTGAGACATAGTTGCCCCCAATATTGTGGAAGTAGTACCTTTGTTCTTTGATTCTTCATGTTCTAAGATGTCTTGTTCGATAAGCGCTCTCTGATAGATAACCACTGTAGATGATGTTAGTTGAATTTGCTGCTCTGCTAACTCTAGGATATTTTGTTCTGTCTTGTCTACTTCATTGAGTGGATAACATTGGATATCCGCATACCTGATGTCCTTAGTCTAAATTCGGGATATATCTGATCTAGATGTTGATAACTCAGTTTGACTGTAGGAGTTAATAATCTACTCCTTTTGTGTTACATAATTTTGTTCTAGATGAAGATCATCTACGTGCCCATCCATAGAAAGCATCTCATGGGTAGATGGAGGAGTATGTGCTACATGGATATGATCATCTTGCATAGATAAGAGAGTGTCCATTAGATTATTGTAGTATCTTGAAGATACAAATTCTTGATCTTGAATGATTTCAGAGTTGCTTTCGACATGCTTTGGATCAAGTTCTTGACATGGATCAGTTTCAAAGGATGGATTGCTTACAAAGGGTTCTTGTATGTCGTCTTTAGACATGGTAAGTAATTCAATTTCCTCAAGTGTCGAATTCAGGGTTCCTTCAGTATCTACAACCATGAGGACGAAGGGGGTCAACATGTCTTGAGAAGGACCATCGCTAGACCTTAGTGAAAGATGTTGATCATGCTTTGGGATAAATTCTTGAGATATGTCCTCTAACTCATAAGGAAATTTAGAGACATTTTCGACATGATCATTGGTCAACGGATCGTGCATTATGTCAATAGGATCAAATAATCCTAACACTCCTTGAAATAGATCACTAAAAAGTGGCTCTTGATGTATGGTGAGTTGATCATCGGATGGGGTGGAAACATCTTCAGGGTGCTCAGTGATGGATTGATCTTGATCCTTGTTCTCAACAGTTGTCATTTTTTGTGTTTGTGCTTGTGTTTGTTGGGTAGCTTGAGAGGCTTGGGAAGCTTGAGAGGCTTGTTGCACTTTTTGAGCTTTTCTTGCTTGTTGCGTGGCTAGATATTGTTGGATGGCCTTTTGGTAGGCTTGGTGAGCTTTTAGTGCAATGTCATATTGTCTTGTTGCGTTTGGTTTTGGTGGTAGTGGTGGTGGATTTGGAATTGTGCTGGATGTAGTAACAAGTGGTTGAGATACACTTGGAGCAATCATGGTAATGAGGCGTTGAGATGTGATGGGTGTGGTAGTGGTGGTTGGAATGATTGAAGTGATAGGGATGGTTGGAATGACCGAGGTGATAGGCCCTTGGGAGACCATATTTTGATTTGTCAGGATTGATGTTGTCATTTGATTAGATACCATATGTTGGTGCGATGTCGATGGTATATCCAAAGGATTTGATGTGATGGCTTGATTGGTGTTCGGTGGATCGATTCAGATGGAGTGATTGGTGCTAGGTAAAGGGGGCAGCCCTAAACCAAGGAATGATGTTGATATGGGTAATGGTGGTGGAGATGTCTCTTGGCACAATGACTCAACTATTTTGGTAAGTGTAGCAATTTGATCTCGCCAAATTTGATCTTGATTTCGATCTTGACTCCCTTGATATAGTTGATTTGGTTTTTGTTTAATCAGATTTGGGATGCATGCTTGTCGCTTTTGAATGAGATCACAGACAAATCAATTTTGGACATTGTTATGATTTGGGATGATGTTCAGATTTGGCATGATAGGTTAAAACTGACCATTGTTGATGTTGGGAATCACATTGCCTTGACTTGAAGTCGTTAATATCTTGTTTGGATTTTGAACAATATTCGTATGATTTGCAAACATATTTATCCCAAAGTTGGCTGGATTCATGTTTGGAACACTTGTACTTGGTACATTCTTGTTTGGCATGTTGGGATTTGATGAGATGACTTTGTTCGTTTGAATGCTCATGCATTGATTGTTTGGTTGATAGACTTGTAGGTTTGGATTTAGATCTACCATCGGGAAATGCGTTCCAATATTTGATTTGGGCATACTCACACTTGTTGTGCCATTGACATTTGTAGAAGGTAATGATCCCATGTATGGAATGTATAGATGTGAGTGTTGATAATCGATCAGTGTTGTAAGGCTTTGATAGCTTAGTTGACTTGGATTGCTCATGATGTATGGATCAAGTTTATATTCCATGTTCCTCTTGTGTTTTGACCTTGTTGCAAAAGTGACCTCTAAGGTTCTTAGGACTAATGATGAGATGAAGGATGAAAAGGGGAAATGATATGAGTGTTGAACGTTAAGGGACTTTGGATCAATGCTAGACTTAGGGCTTGATTTTGATTGGTTTGATTGGATAATGAACTTGTAAACCCTAAGATGTTAGATGTGATCTTAGGATGAATTTGTTCAAAGGATTTGTAATTCAATTAAATGTATGAGAAAGGATGCATTCCCATACACCTAACTAAACAAGGTGATTTTGATTTTGTGATTTACCCAAGTCTGAAATGATGCTTCCAAAGCTCTAAAGTTGTTTGTGGGATGAAGATGATAAATGGCTGGATGGATGAAGTGTTCGATTGGATCCTAAATGAACCTAGGAAGGACTTTTTTACTAGGCCAAGATAGGGAAGAACATGCCTTTCTCTAAGAGTAATTCAAAATCAAAAGACTAATGTTTGCATGAAAACCATATGACCAAAAGATGCCAAGCACATATGTGGGGTCCAATTGATTTAACCTTTGCTTAATGGATTATTTTTACCACAAACACACTCTTGATTAGGTTTTCAACTGAATGTCCAATGTCCTAATTCCCTTTCATCCCACAAAGTGCATTATGCGGAAATTAAGGAAATCAAGGCAAAGGTTGCCTAAAGTTGATTTTAGTAGAAGCAAATTGAGATGAAATCTAAATGTTTAGAAGCCTCTAAGGATACGAATCCCAAGGGAAAGCAATAACATGTGAATTTGTTCAAGGATATTTGCCTCTCCTAAAGAGTTTGCAATTTTGATAATTCGTTGAATGTTGGTTTTCGAATGTTTTTGATAAAAGCACTGTGTTTTCAAACCACAAGCAATATGACGTCCTAGCTCAATGGGTACGTTTTTCTTAGTGGGATTGCTTCATGCCCTTCGTAGAAGAGATGATTTTACATGCAACCAAGGAAAGAGTATAAAGGTATGTTAAGAATGAAGTCTTAACCTCTATACTTTAACCAAGATCAGACATGGCAAGTAACTTCTTGGAATCTAAGTTCCAATGCACCACTTTGATAAACTTGCTCAATGGATCAATTGGCCACTACAAAACAAGGGTTCTATTTTGGACTTTCCGTTCGTGGAGATTGACCCATACGACAAGAGTCCCCTTTCGGATCCATCTTGTCGGAATCAACCGCGTGATACTGGCGTTTCTTCCAATACCCACATTTATATCCCGGCTGGAAATACTCTTGGCTTTAGAGTGTTACCGGTTGAGTCATTCCCTTGGGTAAGTACTTTTTCCCCAAGGTAGGCCCTCTAGGATAAACAAAAGCGAGCAAAGAAAAAATTTGTAACTCAATCAATCTTTGACGACTCAAAGAAAGAGAATATACGCGATGATGCTCTACTCACACTCGCACAAGATGTTCAATTTTTAAGCCCAAGATGAAGTGTGGAGGCAATATTTTATGCAACTTAATGTCATCAAAAATAATTTTGATTCTCAAGATAGTCGTGAAGCGCGAGAGAAGCGCATACATCTTTTTAGATGAGATTACTTTGAATAAGAGATTATGAAGCACGAAAAACACATGTTCATTTTAGATCCCACAAAGCAATAATGAATTCATTTTAGAGCACCAAACTGAAATATGAGAGTTCCCTTGTTCGATTTGTTAACCTCAAACGAAATCTAGTCAATGTTGCCTAAAGTTCATTTTAATCCTTTCGCAATGAAATTTGAAAGCCTAGGTAATGTTCGTTTTAAAGCCCAATATCAAAATGAGTTAGCCTAAAACAGAAAATCAAGGCATAAAATGGAAGCTTTAAGCATTAAAAAATGCTTTGCGAGTTTCAAGTTTCAATGCTCAATTTTGCTCTAAGTTTCTTCAAAAGATCTCTTGCAAGCTTCTTGTGCAAACGAAATCTGCAAGGTAAAGAAAAACAAACACATGAGAATTAATTTGTTAGGAAATACTTCCAAAAAATAAATATTGAAAGAAAATTAATTTCAACATATGTGGTCAAAGAAATTTAGTGATGATATCTAATTGATAATCTTTCATTCCACTTTCTAGCAAGATAAGATTGTAAGATCCAATCAATGCAAAGACATCTTTAAAAATATTTGCAAACCCTATTAAAGGTAAGGAACATTTAATGAGGCTTGACAATAATCAAAATAGTGTCAGCATACTTGACTCTCCCTCAATCTGTAAAAAAGACTTGTTGGGGAGACTTTTAAAAAAAAATCATGCTAATGCAATTAGTAGGTGTAAATTAACATTGACCCACTGACTTTCTTTTTTCCACGTTTCTCCCACCTTATGGACTGCACTACACATTCTGACCTAAAACAATACCCGAGCTAATTAAATTCAAAAAACAGTAGATGGAGAAGATAACAAATGGTATGCCCGGTTTTAGTTGGCCTAAGCTTAAAGTTATTTGAGCAGAACAAAGATTTTGCACTCCTTTTTATGCACAAATTTGTGCTTGATCTGCACTTTGGAGAAACCACCTCCCCTAAATGACAAACTATTAATGATATAATTTTGTTACAATCTGTCCCACCGATAATAATAAATTCTGAAAAATCAATTGATCTAACTTTTACAAATAGTATCAAAGAGCTGAAAATAAGCGCAGCAAATCAATTTAATGCTTTTTGTTTTCTGTCACTATTGTCGCCCTGCATTGTCAGTGATGTACATTAGCAAAAATATAATTAAAAAATGGGAGCTTTAAATGAGATTACTGGTTTTGGATGATGAATTCAGCTGGAAAACCAAAACATTAATGATTGCAACCCATATTTTCAACGCATCATTAAAAACTCAAATCAAAGAGATATGGAGAACATCAGTTTGCTACAAGGAGATCAGCAAAGTGCGCTGCCCAAGAAAAGTTCACTGTGAAATAAATCAACATAAGTCTGCCACCAAAGAAAGTCAATATGATTAATTAGCAAAGGAGATTGATCTTTTGACAAGGCACGCTATCTAGCAAAAAACAGAATAATGGACAAGATAGTTTATCTATTTGATAGGACGCCTCAATGCATTCAAAGTACAGAACCATAAACAAGGCACGTTAATTCAAGAGACCAAGTAAATTCACATAAATCAATCCCAACTTTGTATCTTTACCAACAATTTAATGAAGACATGGAAAATGCGATTGGAAAGTCGTAAATCTTAATGGATTCGTTGAAAAAGGCATGAGAAACTTGCAATCAAAATGCTATAAACTGGTGTAAAACAAAATTTCATAGCCTTTTCCAGTGGACTTTTTGCAAACAAATGTGATTGGAAAAAAAAATCCATCATCTTTCACAGCCTCCTCCTGCGTGATATGTATCTTGTTCCATTGCATTTCTTGTGTGCTTGAATCCTGATGTGGCTGCAGCCCGTACACGCTTTGGGTGTCCTCTAAGTGAGCAGATTTCAATCATACTGTAGAGGGATTTGATTGATGGGTCATGAGCATTGAACGTATTATCTTTTGTACATTAAATAGAAAGTAAAAAATGAACCTAAGCTTTTGTTTTTGATCTACAAATGGAATCCTGATTAAGAAGAGAAGCCAAGCTACAACATAAACACCAATGAGATGGACCACACACTGGCTTTGGCTGAACCTGTAGATGCTAGTGGAGGTAGGCGTAAAGCGTTGTTCTCAAACCTTTGCTGGTATCCTTTGCTGGGCTTGTCTGGTATGCAATCTGCCAGCGCCATATAGATAGAGGACTTCCTTCTAGCACACAAGACTGGGCATGCATGCCCTGTGTGCCATAAGTTCCTTGAACAACCAAAAGGTCGCTCAGATTTCTTGTCAAACATATACTATGAGACCCCTTACATCTCCAAGCTCTATGGAATGCACACCATGCTCTCTGGAATGTATCTGCACCTTACACGTTAGAAATTTGTGCTATGAGTATTTCGCTTCTGTTCTACCTCCACAAAATATGAGACAGTGTTAACAATAAATGTGAAACAACTTTCAGCGTGTTACTGTATCGAAATGACCATTCTGATTTCCTAATCGATTTTGAAGAAAAAACTTTGATTATGTAAAAAGCATAGAAATCGATTGTGAAAAATGCTCAAAGATCTTTGTGATTGCTAAGTCATATGAATTTTTTTGAAGCTATGGTGGAAGAAAAGGTCGAAGACATCAAAACCACTAAAGAATGGCTAAAGCAAGAAGAAAAGATAGTTCCTTCAGTTGCTGCTAAAATAGAGTCAGTTAAATATTTCTAGAGAAAGATGGAAAACCATCTCTGCTTAAGCTAGATTAGCTTTCATCCAAACTTTCAGAAAATACAGACAAAACAAATGGGAAGCTAGAAATTAGCTTGGTCTGCAAAATATTTTAATATGGAGGTAGGATTTTTCAATTTTCATAATATTAAACGGGTTTTGCAGAGCAGCAACGTTTGATATTCTTAAAATAAACAACGTTTGTTCATCCAAGAATAATTAATATTATTCAAATATGAACTAAACTAAGACTCAGATTTATTCTGCAATGAATATCAGCTACCATTAAAGAAAAGAAAACATCAACAATAGATTTGATGATTCCTCCAAGTAAAGAACGTTGTTGGCAGAATAAATAAAAGGTCTGGAAAGAAATTGTTTATTCAAAAGAACAGCAATCACTATACAAGCATTTAAGTACCATGCGAACACATTTTTTGATTAATACATACTGTACCAACACATGAGCAAACGCTGTAAAAGATTTCACGATATACCGATTATCGACTCCCATTCAAGATACATTGTGTCAAGGATTAAAGAGATTAAAGAGATGTGAAGCAAAGTTTTCGCCCTCCTTCTAGCACCAAATGTAGATGGTGAAATCTGCATTTTCTCAAAACAAACAACACACATTAGCATGGTTAGTTTAAAACAAAGCAAATAACAACATCCATATGAAATGATACATCAATGCTTTCAAATGCAAACAAATGACAAAAGCAAGCTAAATAAGCACATGAAAAACATGAAGTAAATCATCTCATAGTGGATTGGTGCTATTGTAGAAAATAGCCCTTTCCCAATCCTTGCTTAAGCTCCATGATATGAAAATGATATGTTGATGATCAAATGATGGTGGAAAAGATCAGTTCTCAGTTTAAGAGAGTGACCTTGCATGATGATTATGGATGTTTTGTGCAGGGTTTGATGAAGAAAGAAGCCTTTGATTTATAGATTTTCTTGATGAGAGATTGGCCAAATGGATTAATGTGGGACTAAAAACAGCCCAATGGAAAGAGGCCACTTGTCAACTTGTGAGTGGTTGATGCATGAGCAAGATTTGGGAAATGTGCCCAAGAGGGGGAAATTTCAAATTCAAATTTGAGAGTTAATGCTTAGTTTGACCTTTGCAAGGGACATGTAAGAGACATTAATTGCTTTGTTGGATGTACATGTCCACTTGATTTTGAATTCAAATTTGAGGGAATATTCCTTATGTATGCCATGTTGATGGAAAATGCTGATTTAATAAATCAATAAATTGATTTATTTGTGCAAGCGGGGATATCTAGAGGATGTGATGGGTAGTTAGGTTAATTTTATCAGGATTAGCTTAGCTTAATGATGATTAGGTGAGTTTGACCTCTTTGACTTAGATATTTGATTTATTTAAATAAAAAAAGGAGAAATATGAATTTTGAGACTTAATTAAATAAAGTTTGATTTATTTAATTAAAAGATGATGTGAGCCTTTGATTTATTTAAACGGATAACCTTAGGACTAAAGACCTGATTTACTTGGTGAATGGATTTGCTGTGTTTGATTTATTTAGTGAGTGGATGAATGTGAATTTGATTTATGAATGAGCAGATGCATATGGATAATGCTAATTTTGCGTGTCTACACCTACAAACACATTTACACATTTGGAGGAAGTTGAGTGAGTTGAAGAAATTTGAAAGCGATTCAGAAAATTTGGGATCAAACCCTAGTTTTCGGCAATGCTTGAAAAGGTATTTACCATTATCTGTATTTCATGGGTTTTAGTTGAAGCTACATTTCATTAGCATATACAAGTAATTTGAGGAAAATGGCCACTCCCACTATGGTGGAAGTCTCTAAGAGACCTCGACCAAAATTCAAAAGGTTTTCTTGGAAAGTCTATGAAATGGACCTCATGGGTGCATTCTCATAGATTCTGAGTAGTGTTCTACCCATTGTGGACACTAGAACTTATATTCATGGAAAGTTAGAAGAATTTGACCACGAAGAGCTTAGCAATCAATGGTATAATGAATTGACAAAAGATAACCACTATGTAAAATGTGAATTTGAAAACCTAGTTCAGAAGAAGCTAGATTTTGGAATTGGTTCCCAAACTTTTTGAGTGAGATGGATGCAAAATTTGTTAGCATGGTGATTAGGAGGGTACATGACAAATTTTTGTGGACAAGTAAAGCTGGGGTAATCACCAAGGAAGTAATTCAACTTGTAACTGGTCTTTGTGACACTAGATCCATACCAGTGCTAAAAGCTCTGAAGAATGATGTGGTCATGAAGCTAACTAGTGCCACATATGATGCAAGAGATCTGACTACTAAACCCATTGCAAACCCAACCGTGAGATATTTTGCTATTATGATTGGATAGAAAATATACTTTACCAACTGAGGCAATTTAGTATTTGCTACAATAATTCATACTACACATGAAATGGTAGTAAATGGGAGAGATTGTGATCTATGTGAATTGCTGAGGATGCAACTTATGGAAAAACCAAGCTATATTAAGTCAAAGAAACACTCCTTCAAGTTTGACACATTGGTAGTTTTTCTGCTGTTCTATTTTCTAAGGGAGCTACTAGGAAGGAAAAACATTATATGGGAGTGCAACAAGTCGGTTGCACATCAAATATTTGAACACTTGAATAGGATAGGGTTCCCAGAAGCCTTGTAAAGATGTATGCAAAGGAAATAACTTTTCTTGTAACCACTAATGACTGCATCATAGAAGCAGTAGAATCCAGAACTCTCTAGATAGAGCCTATGGGATATGAAATTGATGAAAAAATGGCTAAGAGGTTCATTGAAATGTTGTTAAGCAGTCCTAGGGAGCCCTCTCCACCCCGACATGGTACATATGAAGAAAAATCTAGAGTGAAGTGCACTTGGAAACTTCTGCACCCCTAAAAAAAGAGTAAATAAGAATGTTGAGGCATCCTTCGAGGCACATTTACTCTCTAAGGAGGATGTTGATTTGTTAAGGGAAGCTCTTGATGAAAGGAAGGCTAGATCATCTAAACAGTCATCCAGACCTAAAAAATTACGAAGAATATCTTCTGTTGCTGCACCTACTTCCAATGTTGCTACAATAGAGAAAGTAAAGAAGAAAGAACACAATACTTCTTCATTAGATGATGTAACTACCTCTACTCGTCCTAGTACCCATGATTTTAAAAGAAAGAACATACCCCCTACAACACCATTTGCTACACCCGAAAGAAGAGTAAAGCAAAATTCTAACAGGAAAAGAAAACTAAGTGATACTATATAGGAATAAATAGATCTTGGCATGCAAGAAGAGAAATAGTTGAAAAGAAATAGGATCAGTACTTCCTCTAGCAAAAACGAAGCAAAAACCAGAGTCAATATCTCAACAAATGAAGAAACAGAGGAAGAAGAAAATGCTTTCAAAATTCATGTACATAAGGCACATCAGATCCTAAGGAGAAAATTCTTGGCTCTCCTCCGGAAAGTGATCAACCATCAATATATCTAGGAGCCTTAGTGAATAACATGATTGACAATGAGGATCTTTTGTCAACTACTAAGTTTTTTGATGAAGTTAATGATTAAGATAAGGAAACCATTATTAATACTTTCATTCAGTATATAGTTATTTGCATTGTGAGTATGGAAACTATCTAAAAGAAGGTGACTAACAATGTCTAGAAAGTGTTAGTACAAAGGAGGCATGAAGCCGTAAATGTTGATGATAAGATGAAAAATTATTCCTTGAATTCTTATGGATCCTCTTTATTCGAGGAAGAGGTTGCTAATCTATTAAAAGAATGTTCTACATTGTTTAGAGTCAAGCAAAGAGTCAATATTCTTATGACTAATGGGAAATAAAATATACAAAAGGTAAGGCAAGACACTCTAGAAATAGTCATCAAATTGGCAAAGAATTATGGGACAAGAACCACTTCTTCATCCCATATAGCTCAAGCATAGGAGCATATTAATGTTACAGAGGTAATGGATCATCCAGTTTTGGAAAGTGTTGGTGAAATACATGATGTTTCAGAGACACCTGCCTCTCTAAATGATAGAGAGGAGACAACTAGTAAACATATTGAAGATCTTGACATAAAGATGATACCGATAATGAACTAGAAGATCATGAATCTATCAAAAACAATGGTAAGAAAGACAAAGATGAAGATGAAGGAAACAAGGATAAAAAGAAAAGTGATGAAAAGGATGATGAGGATAAGAAGGAGAAAGGAAAAAAAGATAACTCTTCTAAAAAACCCTTTGGAGAAGAAAAAGAAGAAGAGGAAAAAGGAGAAGATAAAAAAGAAAAAGAAGAAGAAGAAGGAAGAGGAAAACAGGAAAGAATCTTAGGCTAAAAGAAGTGAAGAAGAAAATCTCAAGGCTGTTGAACCATCAAGACAATCCGAAGAATCTTCTGGAAGCACTCTCAAAGGTCTACTGACAAGGAAAACAAGACTTCAGTCGGTGCTACCACCTCAATTAATCAAGTTTCCATCACATCTAGGTTATGTATATGTGACTAAGATTGCATCAGATGAAAGAATAAAGATTTTTGAAACTTTTCTCAACTCAGTTACTCAGGAAACTACTAAACCTTACTAGAGAGGAACTAAATTGATAAATGAAGCTATTAGAGCTTTATAGGAGACAACCCCCAATGTCACCATTGATGATTCCATAGCAGTGATTGAGAACTTAAAGTTCGTAGTTGATTATGTCAAGGAATATACCTCTAATCTTAAGATCCAAACCGTGAAATAGCCAGAGTCAAGTCTTTTAGAGAAAAGGTTATTGATTATATAGGGTAAATGTGCAATTATACATAACAAAGTATTGTAGAGTTTGAAAGAAGTAAAGGATTGTGATGAAGAAGCTCAAATATTGTTTACATATTGCATGCGATGGATTGACATCACTTGAGGCATTAAGGATTTAATGGAATCAATAGAGTCTCAGCTTGTTGATGCCTATATAGAATAGAAGGTCGAAGATGATAGAAGCTACATTGGTTAGACTTCTATTGTAGACCTTCATAACAAATTTTTCATTCTCCAAAAGCAAAAAAAAGATGCAATAAGGTGCTTTGAATAGCTTGGAGATCTGGTAATGTCCAAACATATTTCCATATCAAGTTCCTTGGTAGATGCAGAAAAATTGGAGAAGATGAACATCAATACATCCACTCAAGAAGAAGGAAAAGAATCCCTAATGGAACTGGAATTACTGTGTAAATCTCTTACTAGAGCAAAATGGGTCTAGATGATGGAAAACCGGCTTGAGAAGCAATTCTCAAAGAACTACAAGATGCCTCTAGTTGTTAGTTTCTATTTAATGTTTCCTTACCCTTTGTCCTTGATGTCAAAGGGGGAGAAGGTTTTGTGTGGAGCAGGTTCTATGTAGAGAAGGGTGTGTTTAAACAATATTTTGGTGTTTTGGTTTTAAAAATAATTTTGTGTTTTTTTACATATGGAAGGGGGAGTTGAGGGCATTGATGTTGCAAAATTTTGGTTGTGAAGTAAGCTTTATTTTTGGCACATATTTCAATCAATGACAAAGGGGGAGATTTTTGGAAGAATGAAGAATAGTTCTAGTATGTTCTCGTTGATGCCAACATTGCTTGGTGACTAACTATTTCATTATCCAATAAACTGTGTCTCTATATTGATCCGGTAATTTGGTTTGAAAATACTCTTACTAAAACATCGCTCTATGAGTTTTTGATATGATGATCAAGATTGTTAGTTACAACTATAAACAAGTTTCCAACAATTTTGGTTGATTGAGCTGCAAGATATATAAATGATAGATGTTTGGCATTATTTTGGCCGACATGATTAAGTGATCTTTACCTCATGATTGTTTAAAGGGTTCCTTATTAGGTCTAAGCCAACCTAATTTGTGGCTGGAACGTTTTGTTTTGAGCACCAAAGAGATTTTTGTTTTGGGTCGAGAAGCCATTTTGAATTAAGTAATAGAATAAAGATTCAACTAGATGGCAACCCATTTCAGTTTGTAGCTTGTTTGGGCTTCTCCGCATTGTTTAATTTGTGCTTATAATTTTTTGTGTCCTCTCCCCTAATATCAAAAGTTTAGGTTACAGTTAAGAGTTTAGGATACGTAGAATCTTGTTCGTCTAGGTTGGTTTTGATTATGGAGATATTGGGTTATGTTTGGAATATTTTCAGTAGTTGTTACATGCAAATGATTTGTATTCTTGCATTCTCAATTGGCAAATACAGTTAACTGATTTTAATCTTGCATAACCAATGATGACATCTTTTCAATGCAATGTACAGAGGAACACATTTCAATGTTGATGACATGGTTGGAGGCATCTCTTCCTTCAACAACATTTGAAAAGGAAAGAAGCAGGTGACCTATTTTGTGAAAGAATGGTAACGACTTTCATTGGTAAGCTCATTATTCTCGCATTTGCAGATTTTGATAGATTTCTTCTCATAAGTAAAAGTTTTTCATTATATTAAGAAAAAATTACAAGAATCCACATCATCAACGCCTAGGTCTAAATTTTTCCAATAGGCACAACTCTGGATGTTTTGGCATCAGTAAACTTCAAAACTTATTTTATTGAGTATAAGCTTTATATATATAAAAAACTGACAAACTCTAGGTCTCATAGCGTATAAAGAGTGATGTTTAAGTTTTGATCATTGTTTTTCAAAATTTATCATGAACTTCTTCAATGGTGTAAATTCTCGCCTTGCCTTGCATTGAATTGAGTTCATTTGTTTGTGACAGGTATCTGGACCAATTTTTGTAGAAAGCCAAATTCGCTACCTTATAATGCAGACTATAGAGAGACCTGTCGCTTACTGCTATCTTTCAACACTCAATTTCTACACACCTTTTGATTGCCTTCATGCAGCAAAAATGTTTTAATCTTGTTTACACAGTTGGTCTTCTTGCTAACATTTGGAACTATTTTTCTTCTCAAATGGTTTAGGAAGACATGTATTCTCATAACTATGAGGCCTCAAACACAATTCCAAACATCCATTGTAACAATTAATGTCATTTTGGGTACAATGAATTTGGGATTGGGGGTTGGGATTTTGTACAAGAAAATATGGGATGTGACTTATATAACTACCTTGCATAATTTTCTTGTCCTTTTAGCACAAGGTTTAGTATGGCTTATGCTTGCTTTGTCAGTAACCCTTCCTTTCACGAACACTGTGACAACATTTCTTTGTATTTGGTGGATCATCACTTTTTTCTTAGAAACATTGTATTTTGTATCTATTGGGTTCAATTTTCTCAGTTCCAGAGAATCTTCAACTCAACTTTTTCTTGCTTTAAATTCATGGTTAGCAAGTTGTTTGATGCTCATTTGTGCTGCAAAAGAGGATTTGACAAATTCAAGGGGTAGTCTTCTATCAAAACCCATTCTGAATGGGGATAACCAAAATGGGTCATTGAGTTATGAATAGGCCTAGGAAGATCCGTTGCTAAAGAGGTCAAATCCAGAAGTGACTCCTTTTGCCAAAGCAGGGACCTTTGGCAGGATGACATTTTGGTGGTTGAATTCTCTTTTGTCCAAAGGTAGAAAAAGACCTCTTGAAGAAAATGATTTTCCTTAAGTTTGCGAGAAAGATCAAGCAAAGAAAAATTATTCAAAATTTACTGAAGAGCTAGCTAGGAAAAAATAAAAATGCCCATCTACCAATCCATCTGTTTTTTTGGGCTCTGGCTCAATGTCATTGGAAAAATCTGGCCAGGACTAGAATCTATGCTTTTCTTAAAATAGCCACTCTCTCTTGTGGACCGCTTGTTTTAAATGCATTTATTGTATTTTCAAAAGACAAACAATCCTTCAAATACCAAGGGTATGCTTTAGCAGGAGCACTCTTTCTAGCCAAGCTCGTACAGTCCCTGTCTCAAAGGCAATGGTATTTTGGCACTAGAAGGATTGGTCTCCAGATGCACTCCTCACTAATTATAGCAATCTATGAGAAACAATTGAAGCTTCCCAATGAAGCTAAACAGGTCCATGGAGTAGGAGAGATCATGAACTATATGTCTGTAGATGCTTATCGTATAGGTGAATTTCCCTTTTGGCTTCATCTGACTTGGACAACAGTTCTCTAGCTTGTATTTGATTTAAGTATCCTATCCCAAGCAATTGGATGGGCCACAGTTGCATCCTTAGCAGTTGTTATCCTAACCATGATTTATAATTCTCCATTGGAAAAATTGCAGCATAAATTCCAAACTGAACTCATGTCAACCCAAGATGAGGGATTAAGGGTTGTCATAGAAGCTCTTGTTCACATGAAGGTACTAAAATTGCATGCATGGGAGGAAAATTTCAAATTTGGTATTGGAAAGTTGTGCAAGATAGTAGAGTACAAATGGCTATCAACAGTTCAGTTTCAAAAAGCCTACAATTCAATATTTTTTTTGGTCATCTCCTATTCTGGTTTCAACTGCGACATTTGCAACATGTTATTTCCTTAAAATCCCCCTAACTCCAAGAAATTTTTTCACATTCATAGCCACTTTGCGACTGGTTCAAGAACCAATTCGAGTAATTCATGATGTTATTGCTATTATCATTCAAGCAAAGGTCTCCTTGGGGTGTGTCATCAACTTTCTAGAAAGAAATGAGTTGCAAGATCGGGCTGTTGAGTGTGGAACTCAACAATGGTCTGAACACTCTATCTTTATCAAATCAACGATATTAAGCTAGGATACCAATTCACCAAAACCCACATTGAGAAATATCAATATGGGGGTTAATCATGGTCAAAAAGTGGTTGTTTGTGGGGAAGTTGGATCTGGAAAATCAACTCTTTTAGCTGCAATTCTTGGGGAGGTACAAAAGCTGAGGAGCAATGTGAGTATCCATTGTATTTACTATTCCCTTAATAGAAACCTACTTATTGATGCACTTTTCTTTAACTCATTTCTCTGTTCTAATTCTTCTACAGTTACGAGTCTGTGGCACTCTTGCATATGTTTCTCAAACTACATGGATTCAAAGTGGAACAGTGTGGGATAACATATTATTTGGGAGCACAATGTACAAGCAGAAATATAAAGAGGTGATCTAAAAGGCCTCACTAGCGAAGGACCTAGAGAATCTCCCCTTTGGTGATCTAATTGAAATTGGGGAGCGAGGTGTCAATCTGAGTGGTGGTCAGAAACAACATATAAAACTTGCATGTGCTCTATACTAGGATGTTGATATTTATCTTTTGGATGATCCTTTTAGTGCTGTTGATGCTCATACTGCTACTAGCTTGTTTAAGGTTCATAAATAATGCCACTTTTCTCTATTCTATTGTTTTTGTTTTGGTGTAAACCTCCTGAAATATTGTGTAGCTAGGAACAATTTAATCTCTAGCACATTTCCATGTGATTTTTTTGTTTCCTTTGGTTTCATAACTATTGTAGATTATGATGTGTGTAGGACTACATAATGGAAGCACTTTCCAGAAAGACTATGATCCTTGTAACACATCAAGTTGATTTCCTACCAGCATTTGATACTATACTGGTTAGTGTGAACTTGTCTGGTCACACAAGAGCTTCCTGACTGCATATATAATGCTTAGGGGAGTTACATCAAGATGCTCTCTAGTTGTTGTCACAAAATGTTATTCCTATAATTTATAAAAATTTAATTGTAGAAATTTTTGCAACTTCACTTTCAGTTATAACAATGAGGCCACATTTTATTGTAGTTGATGTTTGGATGGGGAGGTTCAAAAAAATGGGAGCTATGAAGAGTTATTAGCCTCAAGTGAGGCATTCCAAGAGCTTGTGAGTGCACAAAAAGACACAATGGGTTCTAACAAATTGGAAGTTACAATGCCACCCTCAAAAGACAAACCTGTGATTCAAGAAAGAGAAATTCAAAATGTCAAGTCTCTAAAGGGACAAGAGAGATCATGTAGAGCACCTAAAGTGGATCAGCTAGTTCAAAAGGAGGAAAAGGAAATTGGAGATATTGGTCTAAAACCATATGTTGACTATTTGAAACAGAACAAAGGTTTCTTGTATTGTTCCATCGCTGCTCTTTCTCATCTTGTATTTTTGACCAAGCAAATTTTAGGAAATACTTGGATGGTTGCTAAGGTGCAGAGTCCCCAAGTCAGCACTGATGCTAATCATAGTCTACTCAAGTATTGCATTTACTTCTTCAAATTTTCTTTTTCTTTGATCAATGTTTGTAGTCATTTTGGGGATTGAAGCTTCAAAGTATTTCTTTTCTAAGCTCATGACTTCCTTATTCCAAGCACCAATGGCATTTTTCGATGCCACGCCATTAGGAAGAATTTTGAGCAAGGTACATTTTCTGCCCTATCACTAGGCAATTGTTCCTTTTCTTGATGTTGCTTTACAAAAGCATCATTCGATGTATGTTGAGATACTAATTTGTTTTTATTTTTCTTCATCTAATTCCCAGGTTTCTTCCTATTTGAGCATTCTTGATGTTGATCTTCCTTTCAGCTTTGTCTTCACTATGAGTTCCACTATGAATGCTTACAATAATCTTGGTGTTGTAGCTGTTGTGACATGGCAAGTTTTGTTTGTTGCCCTGCCAATGATTTATATATTTAGCTGCTTGAGAAGAACTTCACCTGTTTGTGTGTAAGTATATCAAGTATTGATGAAGGATAAAAACCTTTTTCTATGACAATATTTGCTAGAGAACTAAGTTCTATTTTTTCCAATTGGAACATAAATACTACTTTGCTTCTTCTAAAGAATTGATGAGAATCAATGGTACAAAAAAATAATCCATAGAAAATCATTTTGGTGAGTCCATATCAGGAGCAGTGACAATCAAGGCTTTCAAGGTGCAAGATCAATTTTTGAAGAAGAATTTGGATCTACTTGACAAAAATTCAAGCCCATTTTTCTACAGTTTTGCAATGAATGAATGGTTGATTCAACGTTTAGAGGTATGAAGTTCTATAGTTCTTTTCTCATCTGCTCTTGCTATGGTCCTACTCCCAATAGGCACCTTCAATCCTGGTATGTTGATGGAACTAAACATATTTTGTTTGCTTGCTTCTTCTAGATTATTTGTTTTACAGTTCACAATTGCATAAAGAGGATCTTAAAAAGTTATTTAAAATGGTACAGGTTTTGTTGGGATGGCCCTATCTTATGGATTCTCTATGAACATATCATTGGTTTTTCAGTATTCAAAACGAATGCACACTGGAAAACTATATTGTATCTATAGAACACATCAAGTAGTACATGCGCATTCCTAGTGAAGCACCAGCAATAATAGAATCTAGTAGACCACAAGAGGATTCGCCCTCCCATGGTAAAGTGGAATTACAAGACTTGAAGGTACCTTTAGTTGGGCTTTCTAACCAGATGACTATAATCCACACCTTCTAAACTCTATTTTTTTGTTGCCCAAAGTATAATTTGAACTTGTAGTGATGTCTTTCCTAAATTTTACTCTGTGTCAATGAAAATTAGGTATAGATCAAACAATCCTCTTGTTCTTCAGGGAATTACTTGTACTTTTGAAAGAGGGAAAAAAATTGGGATTGTTGGTCGAACCGGAAGTGGAAAGGCCATTCTCATTAGTGCTATTTTTCATTTGGTTGAACCTACAGGGGGTGGAATCCTCATTGATGGTTTGGATACTACCTCCATTGGACTCCATGATTTGTTGTCACACCTTGGAATTATTCCTCACGAACGAAATCTTTTTCATGGAACCATTCATTTCAACCTTGATCCATTATCTGAGCACTCATATTCGGCAATTTGGAAGGTCTTTGAATACTGTTTGACATGATTTCTACTTTCATTTTATTATGCAAAGCAGAAATGGGAAACAATTTAATGTTTGTTTTCTTTGATAAAGGTTTTGGATAAGTGTCAGCTTGGAGATGTTATAAGAGAAAAGAAAAGTTGCCTCGACCCACCAGGTAGATATTGTACTGAACTTACCATTTCAATATACCATTGAATTATCTAGTAGAAAACTAATCTGAAGCCTACACTATGCTTTTTCTACTATAAATTTGTCATGAATGCTAGAATCTGCATATATAAGACCATCGTCTGGCTAAAAATTGATAATCTCTTATGTATGCATTATGAGAAATAAGAATACTAATTTCAAACCATTCATTTTTACTCATCTATTTTACACAACTCATAGTTTCTCTTATTCATATTCTCAGCTATTCATTTAATGTTCCCAAATTGTAAATTCAGAATATCCTCATCCGGAACTACCCCACCTCTCTTATTTTCTAACTAAAATAATTTAATAACATAACTGCCACCAAAAGTATGCATTATTGCATCATGTATTACACCATTTAAAATAATTTAATAACATAACTGCCACCAAATTTCCTCAACAATAATAAATAACCTCTTCTTGATTTTTCTCAACCACCTTCGAATGAATGTGGCATTTATCCATTTTTTGAGCACCTGCATAATTATCCCCTTGTTTTGAAAAAAAAAAAATTTGAACCTCCTTGCTCAAAGTTGTACTTTTCCCCTGTGTTCCATGTCCACAAAAGTATTCCATTTGGTTCCTTGTTTTTGACGAATAATTGTATATTATCACATATCATTTTCTTCCTCCATTTTTCTTACTTTATGATGACCTTGCAACTTGTTGATGCAATTTTTTTTTGCTTCACTTCCTAGAGAAAAATATCACTCACAAGGTCAGGGTTGTCATCATGCAAGTAAAATTAGCACATCAACAGACTGTAGAGGTTTAATGGCCAACTCTACGAGAGTCGGTTATCTCTCCTACACTTCAAGCTCAAGTTAGACTTGGAGGGTGTTCCTATGGGTATTCCTTAATAAGCATTGAAATCAAACAAAATGGACAACCAAAACCAAATGCAATCTTAATCCCAAATATTGTCACTAGGTTAAGAACAACTAGCTACATATAACCCCTATATAGTTGATATGATTGTGCAAGCATGATCCACATAAAATATATCTATTTAATTTTCACTTGAGTATGATTCCTTGGTCATATCGTCAGTCATAGGTGCACAAGAAGGACTGCCTAAACTAAACTACTGATTAATGTGTTGTTTTGAATTATTTGAGACTGGCTAGGTGGACAAGAGATTGGTGCCTATCTATTGGGCAACAGAGTCACAACACTAAGAAGATAACAAACAAGAAAAGAAGATAATGCAGCTATGCATTTACATACACCAATGAATATGAAACCTTACAAAAAAGCATACCAACTACATATATTCATACATAAATTGAGAAAGATCATTACAAGGCTAGCAATGTTTTTAGAATGTTGTCACATTCATCTAACTCAATATTACATTCATACGAGTAAATGTGACAAGAGAAAATTCCTAATTGCATTTAAGAAATCTTCTTGAATACATACAAAGTACCATGGAGACATTCTACAACAAAATATCATTATAATACCATTCTTCTTCCATTCCACAAGTCTATAATCTCTAAGCAAACTAGACTATGGCGTTCATGGATGCCCTGCAATATTTCTTGGCATTTGAAGAACCACATCGTCACCAACCTTCTTTCAAAAATGATCAAAGTTTTTCATATAACAATATTAGGGAATAACCCTAATTTGTTGCACTATAGCAATTTAAACTCATAGCCTGGATCTTTCTCTTTCTCAAAATGAACACTGCAGATGGAAGGAGGACATCTACAATTACTTTTGGTAGCTATGTGGCATAGCGTCATGAATGTTGGTAGATAAAATCAAATCCACATGCTAAAATATTGTTTCCTAACACATTCATGAGGTTTCCAAGTAGACCATGGCTGTTGGAAATGCATTAATGACACTTAACTTGGCAAAGAAGTAAGTGAAATGCAAATGTAGAGCAAAAATGATGAAAATATGGCACAAACACAATTGGAGCCTTCTACATGTTGAAATGGATACTTGCAGGTCTCAAGGGGCCATATGGAACAAAAGCGGGAAGTTGCCACCCAACTAGACCTTTGTGGAAAAACTTTGACCGAGTGAACCATATGCAAAGAACCAAGTGAATCCACCAACTATAGAAAAGTTTTGGTTTAGATGAAAAGTTTTGATGATGATGTCAACAAGGATGGTTTTACCATGATGCTAGCAAGGTACGGATGCAGGAAAATGGGATGGAATAGGCTTGTGGATAAAGGCATCTGAACTAGATGAAGAACTTTGAAAGTGGAAGTTCAAATGAATGGAAAAAGTCTGCAAAAGGAATTATGTGAGAAAATGGAAGTGAATTGGACAAAAGCATCAAAAAGAAGTTCACTTAGAAAATCCCACAAAAGGAAGATGACGTCATTGGGGTTGGGTGTGGGAAATTGACTCCATCCGCCTGCAAAGACTTAGTCGATTTTTGGTGTTAATCACGTTTGTGGGGAATTTATCAGCAAGTGGAAATGCAAAAAAATCATTGGAAACTAGAACTAAGACAATTCACATGGAAATGCCCACAAAATTGGATGGGCACAATTTTCCCGCAAAGTAGAAAAATCCAAGTGAATTGGCTAGTAAAATAGATTATCTAGTTTGACATGAAGGTCTCCCAAAAATGATTTCCAATAAAAAACCTACAAAGCCAAAGGATGCGAAAAACCTTAACCGAACCCTAAAAGCATACCAGAGGGGAGTTTCACTTGACTGATGAATTCTTGCAAGATTGACACTTAACCATTTCTTATGTTTTCTACCTTTTTACCTTTTGCAAGGATTAACAGTTGAATTGAAACCTTGCGAGAAGACTAGACCAAACTACACTATGTGGGAAAAAGCATTTGAACTACATCTATACTAGTTGGAAGGAGAAAAAGTGCAAAGGAATAATTTTCACCCCTTAACGAATTTCACAAAATTGCAAAAATCAATTGGGTCTAATTTTTCATGCTCTACTCAACTATCCTAAGAAATTTGGCAAAAGATTAGCCATGAAAAATATGTTAGATAGGTTATAAACTTGGGAAAATATGGGTAATGCACAAAAAGGGGAAGGTACTCAAGCAAAAAGACAAATGCAAAATTAAGTCCCAACACAACCTACTTATGCAATCCTTCATTTTTCCTCTCCTTTGACAACTGCTTAGCAGATGCATTGAAAAGAAAAACAGTTCAAAATTATAGTTAAGAAAATTAAGCTCATTGTTCTCCTTTGATTTCTTCATTTTGATAGACAACATATACAATTGTTTTTCCATTATAGGAAGTTTATTTGATTCAAGAATCTCCTCAACATTTCTAGGAAGATAATTGTTTTCTTCTTTATTTATTCTCCTTGGTTGTAAATTCTTCAAGATTCACATTCATAACATGTTCATCCACTTCTTTTTCTTCTATGAAAAAGTCTTCCTTTGATATTTTATTCTTTTTCATTATAGTATGTGTATTTTGTAAAGGAGACAATCCTTTGGCAACACAAATACTTTAACTGCTTCCAAAGTTCTACTTGTCCACAAGTTCTCTTCATCCTAGCTATCCATGATGTGATCTATGCCAAATTTGTTTTCTCCTTCTCTTCACTATGATGTTAAGTAATCTCTTCTTTCAAAATCATTACATAAGGTTTTGATGGTCTTCATAATATTCTTCTTTTGCTTCTTCCCTATTTGTTTCTCCATCTTTCTCTCTTCATTTATGATAATCTATTTCTTTGAAGGTACCATTGATGGTGTTTTCTGCACAACAACAACTCAGACAGAATATGATATCCTATCTCTCTTGAAAGGTAAATCTCTATCAACAAGCTTCAAGAGATAACCCCAAGGTCTCTAATGTCAGGTCTTTAAAAATGTAAGGAAAAAACTCAGAGATAATGTGAAAATGTTGGTAATCACAAAGGGACCTTACAATACAAATGTTGGAGATCTAAAACTTATCAGGTTTTGCAATGTGTTGATACTTGAAATCCTAAACCTAACCCAAATGATAAAGAAATTGCAAAAGATAAGGGTTTCAAGAGAGATTTCTAAAACTAAAATGACTCCTAAGACTGACAATGCAAATGATGAAATGCTTGAAATGGACCAACCCCTCAAAAACAATTCCTGTTGAACCTAGATTTTATTTGCAATCTTATAGAAAAGGTGCAATCTTCTAAGGTAACAAAGATTTTTAGAACACAAGACATTCATTCAAGCCAACCCTATTCTACAATTGAAATGGAAAAATGCTCATGATTGAACTAAGCACAAGAAATATAAAGTCCAGGATAACTTTACACAACAACTCACAATCAACCAGTTGCTAAAAGTATGGACCAGGGATCGCTACAAACACTTCAAGCATCAAACCATAAACATTATTGAAACAGATCTAATTCTAAATCTAACATAAACTCAATATTTCCCAGCAATCTCAAAAGATAGAACAAAAAAAACCATGCAAGATAACCAACACAAGAAAAGTCACCAAGGCACAATGTCTTCACTTGTATTAAATCACCCAAAATAGCAGGAATCCCAGTATTTTGTATTATAGTACTCGCTTCAAAATAAAAACCAACTCCTAACTCTAATTCCTACTCTATCACCTAATTCACTCCAAAGCCTAATTGTCTAGCCCTTGCAAATGAGGAAAAATTCCCTACTAATAGGTATTACATGGAATGTCGGCCCAGATTGGAGTTACAAAGATAAAACGGCCATAAATAGGTTGGCCAGGGAATATTCTAAAATTAGCAACATTCGCACTGAGTGCGTAGG
This sequence comes from Sequoia sempervirens, assembly GCA_007258455.2. NCBI lineage: Eukaryota > Viridiplantae > Streptophyta > Pinopsida > Cupressales > Cupressaceae > Sequoia > Sequoia sempervirens. Next base: position 294,548 of record VDFB02357425.1, on the reverse strand, counting down.
AATCTTTCAGGTTGGCCTGAATTCTTTAATGCAGCTCGATCCAATGTATGTTTAGGATGGTAGAAGAGATAGTGGGAAGCACAAATTTAGACATGATCATTCATTATCTAATCCCTTATCTTTATCTTGACCTATTTTATCCTACACCAAAAGGAAAATCCTTTCCAGGTCGGCCAAAGGTGGAGTGATCAACACTTTGAATTTCCTCTCAATAGATTTAATATCTTCCCTTGATTTTTGAATGACCCTATCCCATTCCACCTTCAGATCTTGGTATTTCTCCATGACAATAATATAGGTGGATGCATCATCTAAATGGTGACCTACGACTGGACCATCATCAATTGGGGCATAAAATTCATGCCACCACTTCCTTAATTGCTCCAAACTCAGATGTTTCAGTGCAAACTTCCTTCTCCTAGTCATTATCTCAAAGAATGAAATACAGTTATTGCAAATATCACCCAAAGTATTCCCTACTTGTTGACCTTGCTTATGAATTTTCTTCAACACCCTCTATTTGATTTGCAGGGCCTCATACCACTCCCAAGGTTCTAAAACCTTTGAGGAGGGAAAAATTCCATCACCTACCAATTTCTCCTTAGTATAATCCATAATAGTTTTTGTCTTATGCAGGAGAAGGTCCACATCAATTTTATCTTGTCCCAACACATTCTGCAGCCACTTAGATGACTTGTGTGCATCCCCACAAGTTGATACAATCTCCTTAATCATGTTGTCTCCTCCAAGAATCACTCCTTACAACCATTCATGTGTGGCCTGTGTATAAATATTCATCCTTCAAGCTCACTGAATTCCTCCTTAGGTAATAATTGTTCAGGAGCTATCCCTTCATTTCCCATAGACTGTAGAGGCTTCATTAGCTATTGAACATACCTACACACATCATTCAACTATTTTCATAGCCTCTCCTTTTCCTCTATTTCTTTGTCAAATCTTCTTAGAATAGCCTGAGAGGATTCCTAGTACTCTTTTTTTTCTTGATCCTTGCTTGTAGGCCCCAAACTTATTTGTCTGAATGATATATTCCTAAGGAGATATCTCACCTTTATTATTATTTGTTGTAGGAGTAGCAATATGGATTGTCCTATTTTACTTGAATCATCCCTAGTGATCTTAGAAATCACCTTTTCCCTCTTCTTTGCTTTCCCTTTTCCAATGTTGGTTTACAAATCATCCCAGTTGGGAGGAGCATCATCTACAACAATCTACTTGCTCTTCAGTCTTTCACTAAGCCAACTAGGAGTAGGGAATTCTAATTGTTGTTCATCTTTTCTTTCCTGTTCTAGTTGACCCATGGAAGAATCAACATTCAAATCTTGCACCACAGGAACTTCTTCACCTTTATCTTCCTTCTCATCTTCCTGCTTATCCTGCTCTGGATTTTGTCTTTCCTCCTAATCTAGTGTTCCTATCACCACTTGGATTGGAGAGGGAGTTCTCTCAGGTGTTTATTCCTTTTCCAATATTTTCTCTTCTTCATTACCAGCAAGTGAGTCCCCATATGACACCAAGGGGGATTGCAAGATCCTATCAATTTCAACCCCTGCACTATGAAGATCCCCAACATTGAATTCTCTTATTTCCTCACCTTGAGGGGGATCTTCAAAGGCTGCCTCTGTGGATTTTTTTCTTATTATGCAATTCTTGAGCTGAAGAAGGGGCATAAGTCTCTTCTTGTTGAAGCATAGTGGAGGAAATTGTAGGAGCACCCTTTTTAACCACACCTTCTTTAGGAGGAGTTCTAGACTTCCTGATATAAACTTGTGTCCTTTCCTCAGAGCTCTCAACATCTATTGACTGGGGTCTTGTTTCCTCCTTTCCTTGTCCTTTAGAGGGATCATTCTATTTTCTTGATTTTCATTCCACCCTTCTCCCTTTAGGCATAAGAGCATCATCCTTCTCCCCTTCCTCCTCATGCTCTTCCTCTTGAGAAATTGTCTTTTCCTTAGAGGCAGGGTTCCTTTTCTTGGAAATAGGCTTCCTTTTCTTTTCCTTCTCGGCCTTTGTTCGAACACCTTTGATTTTGATCTTGAAGGGAGAACCCACCTTTTCCTCTCCTTTTGGATCTTGCTCATCCTCTTCAGAGGTGGATTGGGACTCCAGATTTCTCATCAGATCATATACGTATACTGCTTCCCCTCACTGTCCAATTCACATATCTTATGTTTAAGCCACAACTTAGTATATTTAATAATAGGAGCATTGATTTTCTCCAATTCTGTCTTTTCCTCCTCTAACCAGTCAATTTCACTGATGAGCTTGTCTTTGATAGGTTCATAGTCATGGTTCTGAATCAACTCCCCATCATCATCAACTTAGTCTGGGATTGCCTTAATGCCATACAATCTAATTAAATTGGATGGAAACCTAGAGAATCTCTTCCTTCGGACCTGTTGGTGCATGTTTTATAACACACCGAACACTCTAGAATAAAGATTCCAAAGACACTCTATCCTCTCTTGAAAAACTACCTTGTATCCTAAGATTGCAAGAAAGGTCATACAACAATTCCAATGTTTCATAAGTTCGGGGTTGGACAAGCTCAATGGATGATGTGATATGCTAGCATCACATAGGGACCTTTGATAGAAAATTACTCAAAAGTAAGGATTTAGGTTGATTTGATGTTGAATGCTCGACTATTTTTGGGATTTTTAAGATTTTCAAAAAAAAAAAAGGAAAAAGGAAAAAGGATAAGGGTTTAGAAGTCCTATACTAGGCCTATGAAATCAAGAGAAGGTATGATTAAGTGAAACTTAGGATCAAGACTTTGTTTTGCCACAAAAGAAATGAAAACTACACAAAGCAAGTGCAATCTTCTAGGATTTGTGCTTAAGATCTCTTCACCAAGAACAATACCATCAAGAGAACAATATTATTCAAAGTAAACAATTGAAGCATCCACATTATCAGCTCAGTCTAACTTTACGCATTGAAAGGAAATCATCCATCCAAAAAAAGTATGAGTGAGAGTTCCACCAATCTATACTATCAATCTACATTCATCTAAGTTGCATTCAATTAAAATACTATTTTAATCTATTTTATATGGAAGATAAATATGGAACCATGCAACCACTTGACAATAAGAGGATTCAAAGCAACTCATGCGATATGAACTTTATTTTCAAAGTAGTCTTAAGCAAAAAATTCATATGTCTCTCATGAATAAATGAAATGAATGGGGTTTATATAGGCACCCCAATTACAAAGCAACGACCCAGATTGATTTGAGATCAATGGCCGAGATTATTTCAAGAAACCCTAACCCTAAAAAGCATAACTAACTCCATGGACACATGGCACAAGTAGGAAAAGCCACTTGGAATGTGGAAAATAATGACACCTTGCAAATAATCAAGCAAGTGAGAAACCAAAATGCAATTCCCCTTGGCTTGCTCTCTTGCTCCAAATGCAAGAAACTTTGTCATCACCAAGTCAAGCTCCTCCATTGATATGTTTGGCATAGTATCCAGCTGCACTCCCATTATGTCCAAGGTTTCAATGCATTGAATGAAAGTATTCTCCCATCTACCTTCTTGCTTCTGAAAGTTATCCATAAAGGTCAAGAGAGAAGACATATCATCTAGTTGGCTTCCTTGATAATCTGCATTTCTTTGAAGTAAATATTCATCACACTTTCTTTCAAACCTTCCAAATACAAGCCACTTGTATCATGAGTCTCCTACCCCGTTAATCCTTCAAGAGAGGTGAGGATTTTAAGTTGTATTTTCCCAAGAGAATTCTACATAACAACACACTCTTATTTCATTCCATAATACACATTTTTCTTTGCCAACAAAGAATGGTACCATCTACTTAAATCATAAGAAGCTCCATCAATATTCTTGTGTTGAATCACGTTGAATTGTTCGAAGTTAATGTCTGCTACTTTCTTCCATCTCGATTACAGTTGGGATTCTAGATAAAATTCCTTGAGAACTTCTCTCACTTGATTCTTTCTAACTCCACCTCCTACGTTCTTCAAAGTAGACATTGCACCTGTACGAAGCTTGAAGTTAGAAAATGTTCACAAATTGCAAAGAAGAGTTTGTGCTTAAAATTTTATGGCTGGAGAGTATTTAAATAAATTAATTAAAAATTCAAGAATTTGATTGTAAAGGCTGAATAGAAAATAAATTCGAATAAAATGAAATTTTATCAGCAACCTTCATCATTTTCAAGAACATTCAAAGAATTTTTAAATAATTTACTGGAATTTTAGAGTTGGAACTGAAGTTTTTCTACAAGCTAAAGCTTTAAATTCTTTTCTTCCTCAAATTCACCACCAATGATCTTACAATTGCTTGAGAAATCTTGGAAATTGAAGAAAATATTCAATCTCTTGCTCTGGAATTGATTTAACTTGTAGCTTATGCAAAGAAAATGTTGGAGAAGGACGCCTTTGGCTAAAAAGAAGCTTGTTGAAAGAAAATTCAACTTGGGAATAATGAAAAAAACCTCTCAAGTGCTTCTTTTATAATAAAAACTTTCCTTATTTTCCTGGGTCGACCTCTTCTCTAACTGGTTGCTTTGTTTTTAAACAATGCAAAAAGCGATCTCATCTTCTTTTTGATTTTTCAAGGGCGCCCCTTTGCTTGTATGTGTAGTTTTTAATAAAAACTTAAGTTATTTTATTTGTCATGTTGTAGAAAAATCGACCTCTAAGTGGAATTATCCACTTTACAACTGAATTTTCTCCTTCTACCAAGGTGCCTCTTTGCCTTAGTCAAATTTTTGAACCTCTCCTTGGAAATACGCCCTTCAACTGGAATTTTCACCTTTTCAAGTGGATTTCTTTTCCATCATAGAATTCTTGAAGTCTTAATTGGATTTTTCATTTTCCTTAGCTAATTTCCACTTTTAGATGTATTCGCCAACTGAAATTCTTCCTTATTGAACTGGAATTCCTTCTTGAACTTGGGCTAATTTCAACTGGATCTTTTTAAATGAATTTCATCAAGGTAAATGAATTTTAAAAGGATTTTTCCAAGATTCAACTGGATTTTTCTCCATGGGCACACTTCTTCAGACTTAGGCTATTTTTACCACGAATTTCATGTTGGTCATCATGATTCTCTTGCTTTTTACCTAATTTTTTCATTGATTTTTTCCTTCGAGGTCCAATTTTCACTTGATTTTCTAGATTTTTTGGATGCTTTTCAATTGATTTTTGCATACTTTTCTCATGATTTTTTATTTTTTTTAAGATTTTTGCTTGATTTTTACATGCTTTTTTATTCTAAAAGTGGAAACATTGACTCCACTACCAGTGGGACCTAGCACTTTCTAAAAATAGAAAAAGAAAAAAAGAAACTTTCTAAAAATAGTAAATCCCAGATTAGTCCAAAAGTGCCAAAAATGAAAAAAGCAAAAAGCAAAAAACCAGAATCCCTAATCAATAGGAAGTGTCAAAATTGAGCGAAAGCATAGGCAATCCTCGTCCACCGGGCCTTCTGAGCACTTCTAGGACATCTAAGCATAGTTTCAGGCTTGAATTCTCAAGTTGTCTTAGGTGATGACTCCAAACTCTAACATGAAACCCCTAGAGCAAAAGAGCTTATGAAATTTCCACTCAAATCTAAACCCTAAAAACAAACCACTGAGGGTCCCCATTCACAATGTTGCAATGTGTGAAATAGGTCACAACAGGACCTCAAACTCATCTTTATAGTTGGTCATATAATCTTCAATGTCATCTTTATGCCTAAATCCTCTACTTGCTCTCTTCTGGGCTCCACCTGTTCTATCTAATCTAGTCCTTTTAGAATGGAATTCCAAGCCAAGAGTGTTCATCTCTTCTTTAGAGGAATGTGTTGTAATTGAAGAAGAGCAAGCCTCATTGACTCCTACCCTCAATGGGAAGTCGCCTCCCAGGCCAGTTTTATGCATGTTCTTCAAAATATCATCAAAGGAGGAGACTTGCTTGGTAACCTCCAAAAGTATGATGTGGTATGTTGGGTTCCAAGGAAATCTCTAAGGAGCCCTTTGGAAACCATCAATTCTAACATATGAGAAGGTAGGAAACTGAATAAACCATGCTCCATACTTCTATACCAATTCCTTGGCTGCATCAGAAATCCTCACATGTTCTACCCCTTGTAACATTCTTGTGATATACATGGTGAATGCATCATTCACCCTCCTGTATCTTGAGCTATCCAAATGCAACTGGGGGTAAACATCATAGATAACATCATATCCAAAGATCCCTCGTGTACTCAACCCCTTGTATGGATGAAATCTCGTCAAGGCATAGACCAAGTAAGATGTCATTGCGAATCTCTTGGTTTGCAAAACATTGCACAATTGTTCATGGATCATGACACTGATGATACCTGGCCAATGATGGTCCACATTTTTCTCCATTCTTATTATGATGTAAAAACATCCAACTTTCAAATATCCATGCATTCTTCAAACCCACCACCCTACTAAGGAGAGTGATTGCATCATAGTATTTTGATTTGAACTTGGCTCTGAATAGCTGTTTAGGCAACTTGGAGATGTGGGGCTTAGGTTTTTCCAACCAAGAATTAACAACTTGCAAAGCCTTATTTGTATCATCTGCATAGTACTTCTTGGCCATGTCAAGATCAAAACCTACCACATGAGATCTATCTGGCATATCAAATGTTTGGGCCACCGAGATAGGAGAGAAATTGGCAAGCACCCTACCTTGTGGACCAATTATTCACTATGTAGTTGGATCATAGTGTCTGGTACATTCCAAGACTAGCTTGTAGCATTGTACTATAGGATGGAAACCAACCACATGAGCCAACCCATAGCTCACCAATATTCTTGCCAGTAGAGGAGGGTCTTTAATTGCCATTCTTGCCTTGAACTCTTCATAGTCCCATTTCCCAACATTCGTGTCTGTTACTTTTGACCAAATGGAAGCCGACTTGCTCTCAAGAATCCTACTTTTCATGTCCAAATTAACTCTTTCATCCTTTGAGACAGAAGCTCCTTCATCACTAGGATCCATTACCTTGCCCTCAGCTCTTCCAACAATGGCCTTGCTTGACTCAACCTACAGTTCAACAAAAGATCACAATAAATATCCATTATAGCATGAGATTCCAGGTTAGTCCATCATAAATAACATGCTCATCATTCAAAAGAATCCAAACAACGATCAAAATCCCATTGAACTATCATTAAAGCACACTTTCTTCAAAGTTCAGGATTTTCACCCCTTCGCGGAAATCAGGCTGGAAGGGAATTTTGGGAAATTCCAAGCTAGGCGGAATATAGCGATGAAAGTGTAATAAGCATCCAAGATTCATTCAATCATCATCATTACTTAAGAAATAGCATGATACACATTTAATTCACTCAAATTGAACACATGAAGCACAATCATTAATCGTTGACTCATTTATTCCCTCAATTCTTTACTTCTAACAAATTTTTGAGGAATTCCATTAGGGACAAAAATTCGTGAAATTGGCAAGAGCTCACACATTTCAGGAAAATGAAGGACCAATGGAAGCTTGGTAAAATCCTAAGGCAGCAAAATTCTATGAAGTCAACATGGTTTTCGCGTTCTTGCACATCCTTAGGAAAACGGAGGGGTGGCGGATATTCGGGGAATTCTGAAGGTGAAGGAATTCTGCAAAGGACTCAAAATCCTGAAAGTTATGGTTTGTTCATGATTTCTCCCAAATTGGTCGAATGATCACGAATTTGGGGGATTTGGGCTTGGATCTTGTTCGCCTTAAATCATTCATTGATAAATCAGATATACACTTCACTCAAAGGCAATTCGGTGGTCACTGGTGAAGGCTCTAAAAAATAAAAACCCTAGGTTCTACCATGAACGCACAGTCTCAGCTTGGACTTACTTGCTTGTTTTAATAAATCAAAGAAATAGATCCTTTAAAGGCCTACACAAGCAAGGAACAATTGAATACAAATAGGAAATGAGCTTACAAATTCACCTAGGTTGCCAATCTAACAAACTCGAGGAACCCTAGATCGTGCCCAGCTAAATCAAAATCTCACACAGAATTGAGTTCAAAAATCAAGTTTGGAAATGGTTGGTGATCAAATTGATTATTCAAGCAGGGGATTGCACTATCAAAACTCAAGAAAACGTCAAAGCATCACGGAAAACCCAAGCTTTGATTGCAAGCTTCAAACACATCAAATCCAAACCCGAGACAAGCCCAATACATCACAAAATCCATCCAATTCATCAATCGAAAATAGGGGCAATGCATACATACCATCTATGAAGTGAAATTCAAGATAGCAACGACTGGGAACAAGCTTTGATTCCTAAGCAAGTGACAATGACACCCATAAAGTACCACCAAATCAAGCAACTCAAAGCTCCAACCACCAAATCGCACCAGACACTCAGGATTAATTCTTCCAAACTTGATACAATGCAAATGACACCAATTCAATAGCATAAAATCCCCCAAACATGGACTAAATATGGCCTGCAGTAATCGTACCCCTAGCATAAATGCCATTGACAAGACAACTCAAGACATAATCCAGGAACCTGGGGAAAAAAATGAATTTCGGGAAAATCCAAAGGATGCGGAATTCCGCGAAGGACAAAAATTTTTGAAGTATAGTGTAAAGTCTTCCTCATTGGGTTTTCAAGGAAATCAGGGAATTCTACTCAGGTAGGAAATTCTCGAAACTAGGCAAAAACCCAAAAATTGCTTCCAAACTCAGGATTTTCAAAATGTTACTTTAAAGGGGGCATTTTCATAAGCTAGATAAGCATCAAGGAACACTTTAAAGCAATCAAGTTTCAAAACTAAAGGGCCAAAACACTAGAAACAAAAGCAAGAGGGGTCCCTGCTTTCAGGGGTCGTGTGTGCAAAAACTGCACAACAAATGGTGACTTGGACTGGAGAAATGCTCTAAAGCATTTCAATGACAAACTAGAATCAAGAACCCAGAATCTCTGGTTTCAGGCCTCACATTAGGTCACCTATAAATAGAGTTTCAGAAATCACAGGAAAGTAAGCCTTTCCTGTACCAGGGTCTAAGTGTGTGCACATGCATTCATTGCCCTTTCCTTAGTTCTAGCAAGAACCAAATGCAATCCAAGCAAGCTACATAAGGACTCTATCTCCCAAAGCATCCTGGATAGAGCCTCACTGCTAGTCAGGCATCCATAGCCCCGACGAGGTTATCACTGTGGTCCTCCCAAGCATATCTCTACTACTAGCCAGGTGTCCATAGCCCCGGTAGAGAAACTAGGAGATCCTTGATAAGGTGAATATTTCTTTTGAGTTTCAAGATTCTCTTTTCTTTTCTTTTTTTTTTTGATATTCTGATAAAATCTCTTAAACTTTACTTTTCACCTTGTAAGCAATGAAGCTTACACTCAGGGCTAAGAGCCATAGTGGCACTGAAGCAGAATATAAGATTTTTCACTTGACTAGGCTTAGTAAGGACTACATACAACCTTGGAAAAATATGTATAGAAATATGACCCAAATACACTCCAGATTTAACTTAATCCAATGACCCATCCATTCCAAGTACATGTGACACCAAAGTAGAGAACTTCTACCAACTGACTCTAGAAGGATGATTAAATTTTTCAAGAGAAATATTTGGAACAGACCCAGGTAATAAAATGATTGCCATGTAGACACAACAAACCCATGAGAAAATAGGAAACCCAAACCAGGAGCAGAGCAAGAGAAACAAAGCAAAAAAAGCAAACCCAACAAAGCAAACCAAAAGTAGGAAACACACAAAGCAAAGAAAAGAAAAAGGAAAACCTACCCTAACCCAAGGAAAATAGATCAAACAGAAAGGAAACCTAATCTAACTATGTACAAGGAAAGAGTTGTAAATAGCTCAGGATTGGAAGTAATGCTTCAGGTACTACCAATTGATAGGCAGTGGGATGTCCTCTCTAGTGAGAGTTTTCAAGCAAAAAGAATTATCTCCCAGAATCCCTAAAATTTGATAAGGGCCGAGCCAAAGTTTATCAAATTTCCCATGCTCCCCTTTCTTATCATGTGCTTTATCCCAATAGAGAACTGTTGATGTGATTTTTGTGACCGCACCAATCAGCAGAACAAAGTATCTGAAGGCTACTCCATTCTCTCTTGATCAAAGAATTTTGTACGCTAAGATTGCAAGGAATTTCATATGTTCAACTCCAAGGTTTCGAAAATGCTATGGAATACCCTCCGTTGGTTCATTGTGATTTGTTGTTTTCACGAGGGGACTTACACAATTGTTTAGGTTGTTTGCAGTTGATAGCAAGTTAATGATTGGAAAGGGATTTTTGGGAGGTGAATGATTTGGTGATGAGGCATGAATTTTCCTAAAACTAACCAAAAGTAAACTAAATTGAATGGCCACAGAGATTAGAAAATTTATGTTCTAACCTAAAGGAGGGGATGTGGTGTCAATTTCAACAGACTTCAACCAGACTCTGCTTCGCCTCAAGTTGGACAACTCACACAAAGTTGGTGCAATCTTCAAAGGAGTGGCAATGAATGTTCAAGTCATAATTCAACATAAAGACACCATCAAGACAATGCATGCCAAGATGCAAATGATAACCAAAGTTAAGCTTGCAAAAGTTTTCCAATTGACCACACAAGGAAAACTTGTCATTAACAAACCGCTAGTGGTATGGATAAAAATGAAGCTGCCTTGATCAACACCACAAATCCACAGCTAACATCTACTTGCATGAAAATAAAAAATTACTCTAATCTAAGCTACTTGAAGTAGAAGGGATGAATAAATCTTGCTAGCTTCCCATAACAAAGAAAAATTCACCATCAATGAAAGCTTCTTTTTATTATGATAGTTTTCACAACAATCTCTTACAAAGTTTTCAAGGGAAAACTTTCCTTCTCCTCCAAACTATGCTATGCTAACAAACTAAGCTAACTATCAGTCTCTCTGCTCTGACAAAATGTCTACTCTCTACTGTCTAATATCTAATGAGGTACAAATGAGGGGGGATGCCCCTTTTATAGATAGCCCAGTCCAATGGATGGCTCAAATTACAATCAAATGAATGGCCCAGATTAAGCCACATCAGCCCTAACCCTAAAAACTTCCAGAATAAGGAGTGGTACAATAAATGAATCAAAAGATTCCCACTCACTCCCAAAATAGCAAAGGCAATTAATGTCCACTATTAGTCTTCTAGAAGGTCATCATCCAGAAGGGAATTTTTGTTCTCCTTCTCCTTGGCTACAAAATCAATGAATTTGGAAAGCACGGCCTCAACCTCCTGAATTGAGATTGGCGGAATATGATCAAGTTGAAATTCCAACACTATGACTGTCTTCCCATGCCGAGTGCAAGACTTTTTCCAAGCAGCCAAGGCATCCTGAGTACCCTGAATTAAGTTGAAGAAGTTTGACATGTTCTCAAAATCATCTTGAATAAAAGTCTTCACTTCTGAAAAGAAAGGTGGCAGCCTACCCCTCAAATTATCAGTAGTCACCTCCTCGGAAGTCAGCCTCCTTGCAAATATCGCCTCTAAAGTGCTCAGGACTCCATCAAGAATGTTTGTCATGGCCTTTCTAACTCTGGCTAAATCTGCCTGTGCTGCATCAAAGAATCCATGACCTGTGATTACTAAAGAGTACCAGCTGGTAAAGTCATACCTATCACCCTCTTGAATCACTCCTCCATCAATCAACATCTGCAAGGGAGTATGCATCAAGGCCTCCAGACGTTGAATAACCTTGCTCTGATAGATATGAGCATCACCCCAAGTGTGATCAACTGCGTTCATCTATGCCAAAGTATTGGAAGCCTGCTAATAAGCATGAGCAAGGTCTTCCATAAACTTTTTCATCTCAGCATGAACGATGGCCACCCACTTGTCTACCTCTTATGCCATCTTTTTCAAATCCTCCAAGCCACTAACTGATTCTCTAGACAACTCAATTGGAAGCTCAATTGCTAGATTCTCCTGCCCACAAGGATAAGATAAATGTTGCACGTAGCCTATCAAAGTCTTATGCTCCTTCAATTTCTTGTACTTGCCCTCAATCTTGAGCAATCTATCCTTAAGCGCTTGCTAGGAGTTATCACACTCCTCAACTATATGTCCTCCTATGGGGTGACCTAACTCCAAGGTGGTGATCATATAATTTTCTGGCACAACCTCATCTCAATCACACTCAACTCTTGGCACAGCCACATGAAGGGTGTGAGAGCCATCCTCATCTGTTGAAATCTTCAAAAAAATTCTAGCTCTCTTCTTTGTCGGAGGTGCACTGATCCTACTTAAGAATTCTTGCATCTCCACTACTGGATCAACCTCTTCACTGGGGCTCCTCCTCATCCTATCTCTGAGCCAATCTAGTACTACCTACTGTATAACAAATGGTTGCTCATCCCTTGCTTCCTCCTCACGAACTTCTTCTCTAACTTCATCCTGGCGAGGCTCGTTGGCTTATATGGGCTGAGTATCTCCTGAAACTACATCATCCTCTAGAGTGGCCTCAAGCTCACGCTAGAAGTGTGTATCGATAGCAGTTTCCTCATCTTTTTCCTATTGATTATCTCTAGTGGGTGCATTGACACTCTGGCCAACTGATTCTCTTCGTGGTGGCTGATTTTCCTCATGTAATTCATGCTCCTAATTCAATACATTTCTTTGATCAGAAAATAGTGAAACCTCTTGTATGCTTGGAGAACGTGTCTCCAATGGCGTAGGTGATTCTACCACAATTCTTGGAGGCTCTGGCTGAACTGGCTCTTTCCTTCGAGACTTTGGAGCTCGAGCAACCTGCTTCTTCTTGGTGGCAGTTGGTGTCCTATGATCTCCCATCAAATTGTAAGTCAAAGGAATTGACTTACTCTTTAGCCTGCTCACACATCTTTCAACCCATCCCCTGGTGAATGTCAAGATTGGTATGCAAAGTGTGTCTAAATCAGCAATCTCTAGCTCTGACCAATCTGGGAGTGGAAGTGGTGTAACTCTCACTACCTCATAATCTAGATGAAGAACATTCATGTCCTCGTCCACCTAGTCTGGTACAGGAATAATCTCACACTCCTTGATCATGCTCAATGGTAGCCTCGAGAATATCCTTTTACTGACTTCAGCTTCATCCAATGTATTAGCCCAATAATCCTCAATATTTTCCTTATGCATAAACTCTTTTGACAGTATCCATCTAATATTGTTGTGGGGGTCATAATGTTGCACGTTGGTGTAATAAGAAAAGTGGAAGAATTGAAGATCATTTTCAGCTTCCCTGGCTACCTGAAGTGAAGGAAACACTTCATCTGAATTCCCCATGATGATTGGGAAGTCAAGTCCTCCCTTCTTCTTTTTCTTCTGAATCTTATCATGGGCAATGAGTTGCCTAGATATCTCTAACATTAAAATCTTGTTTGTTGGGTACTTGGTCAATCTATACGGGTATGAAGAAAACCCTTGCAGTCTAATATAAGTAAATTTCAAAAACTGAATAAACCAGCACCTATACCTTTCTACTAATTCCTGATCTTCCTTCGAGATCCTGTGATGGGTTCTTTGTTGAAGTGATCTCGTTATATGCATGGTGAAGGCATCATTGACTCTCTTGTAATGGGATGTGCTTGTCAGGTGCAGCTGCAGACAAGCCTCATGAATTTTGAACTGATGAGAGCCACATCCAATTGGCTTCTTGTACTTCATCATACGATCCAACATGTATACAAGATATGAGCCCATGTAAAATGTTTTTGTCCTCCTCAAGCTCCAGAGCTGCTTGTGCAAATTTTCACTAATCATCACTACCTAGTTGATATGTTCTTTGCCTTCTAGCACGAGGTTGATATAATAGAACATCCATGGCTCAAAGATGAATGCTTGAGGATAGCCTCCAACCCTGTTGAGCATCATGATCAGGTCATAGTACTCTTGCTTCAAATCATCTAATATTATTTGCTTTGGTAACTTCGTGCGAGAGGGCTTGGGCGTGTTCATCCAGCGAGTGATGATCTATCAACACACCTCTCAAATGTTGAGGCATACATCCGCTCAACATGCTCTCTTGTCTTGTAAATCATCCTCTCGTGTGATGGAATTCCAAATGCTTCATCGATAGTTGCAGGTGTGAGGTTGGTGAACAATTTGCCATCAGGTGAGACAATAGACCTGTGATCAGGGTCGTAGTAGTTAACACACTCCATAATTAGCTCTGGGCACTGAATTGCTGGTGGAAAACCAGCAGCTACATATAGTCCAATTCGAACAATATTGTGCACAATGACTGAAGGACAATGGCTTCCAACTCCCATCATTCAACTTTTGAAAGCCTCCATGTTGAAAGAGCCCAAATTTGTATTAGCCAACTTTCCCAACTTCGAAGAGAATTTTGACTTCGGCAGGAATGACTTGCTTAGCTTCTTAATAATAGTCTTCCTGGATGCATTTTCTTTGCTAGACTCAGCATTATCTCTACCTATTGCTCTTACTTCAGCCATCCTGCAAAAACAACAAACATTCGTCAGCAATTTAACTTAGAAAATAATATCATATTGGGGCTACCAGTCGACTTTTGAAAAATGAGGAGCTTCAACATGCAATTCTAACTTCAAACCTCAACACTTCTTTAGCAACTTTGAACTTAGAAAGACTTAGAAAGTTTTCCAAGCAAGTCTCAGCAACTTCAGCACTTAGATAAAATTGGCCAACTTCACTTCAGCCACTTCTCAGTACTTAGATAAAATCGGCCAACTTCACACTCCTCAAAGTTCAGCTTCAACAATCCTCTTCTACTTCAAATCAAACTTCTTCACCAAGTTTTAGCCTACACTACGATTCTTACTTCAGATCTCAAGTCGTACTTCTTCAGCTGATGGACAAAAATGAATAAACTTCATAGTTCATATAGCTAAGTCAAATTCTGGAAGGAGTTATCTTTAGCCAGTCTATTAAATCTCTACTCCACTGCAAGAATTTGAATTTCCCTCCTCTGGCAGCTGCAACACTTGTCATCCAACATCTAGAATGTTTGACCTTCTATAATTTCAAGAAGATTCATCTTTACTGGTTAAGGCGTATTTAGCATTTTTAAATTCATCTTTGAAAATATTAACTTCAACTGCATTCTCTTAAGAAATTCACTTCACCAACTGAAGCTCTGACCACTTTGATTTTATTCATCTCTCACCTAGGAAGATTATTTCCACGAAGAATTTGATCAAATTCATCTAGGAAATTAACTTCAAATTCACCAGCCAAGGCATTTTATTTCAACAACACATTTTATTCCTTGCCTTAGAAAATTTTTAAATTTCCCCCTTAGAAAATTCATCAATCAGGTGTTCATGAAAAATCTCCATCTTGAAGGCCTTGGCGAAGTTTGGAAGACTTTAAAATCAATTCTTCTTCGAAGACGTCTAGTACCCAGAAGAAAATTCCCTTCAGAAAGCGTCGAATCCATGGGTCTACAAACGAAGGGGTACATTTAATTTTTTTGAATTTTAACCTTAAAAAAATATTTTTCAATCAAATTTATTCTTCATTCCTCATATCTGGGCATATTTTCTTGCTCTATCTTGACAATCTTCATCAACTTTGTGAAGTTGGAGTATTCTGACTCATCCTTGCCAATTTTATCCATGCCTTAACAAATTTCATCATCCCCTGTCAAGCTTAGGCGCATTTCTCTAGAGGTGGAATAAATTTCAACACTTAGAAAAAATTCACATTTCATCACCAGCATGGGCACATATAAGGGGTCCAGAAGGAAACTTTTGCATTTTTCCTTAGACAATTTTTTTTTCTCCATTCATTTTCAATATCCTTGGGCGCATTTCACTTGTCAAGCAAGAATTAACACTTAGAAACTTTTTCTAGCCACCTTAGACTTGGGCGCATTTCACATATTGAGGTGGATTTATTTCCAACACCTTAGTCACTTTTCAAACTTTATCTCTAACATGGGCGCATTTAGTATGTTTAAGAGGATTTCACCACGCCTTGGTAACTTCTCTCATCAATTTCACCTTGCTTGACTTCAACCCCTTGGTAACTTCCTTCCATCTTTACGTTCACTTGGGCACATTTCACACATGGAGGAGGATTTAACATCAACGTCTAGCATAGGTCATAACTTCATGGGCGCATTCAAAGGGTGGAGAAGGAATTTTGACTTGCTTTGACTATTCTTCAAGCATGGGTGCATTTTGATAGTGGAGGAGGATTTAACACCTTGCCTTGTCTTTTCCTTACCTTCATATTGAAGTGGGTGCATTTGGGGTATCGAGGTGGACAAACTTCATGCCTTAGAAACTTTTTATGGCTTCCTCCTTCCTTGGGCGCATTTTGAGGGTGGAGGTGGACTTAATTCCAACACTTAGATAATTTACAACTTCACTTGGGTGCATTTAGGGGTAGGAGGTGGACTTAAGTCCAACACTTAAACAATTTTCAACATCTCCTTATGAAGTGGGCACATTTTCAAGGTGGAGGTGGACTTATCTCTTTGCTTTAGAATTTTTTCATCATCTTCACCTTGCATGGGGCATTTAGGGGTGTCTACAGGATAAACTCAACACTTAGATTTTATTCCATCACTTGCTTGAGTTGAGGGCGCATTTAGGGGGTCCTCTAGGACTTAACTCCAAACTTAAAATTTTTTAACCTTCTGCCAGTCATCTTGGGCACATTTGAGGGGGTGAGCAGGATGAGATTCAGACTTAGAAAAATTTTCAACCTTCACCAACCATGGGTGCATTTCAGGGGTGAAGCAGGATGTTCTTCAAACTTAAGCGTTTTTGTCTCATCTTCACCAACCAACTCATGCTTTACTATATATAGTAAGTCCTTTGATTTTCACACTTCTGAAGCTCGAATTGATTTGAAATTTTAACCATAGGATCCTCATGATCTAGTTAGTCTGTTCACACTGCCATCTTGAGCTGACCTGCTATTTATAGCATGTTCCTGAAGGTGGTTTATTATTTACAGCAACTACCTGATTTTGATACTTCCCCAACTCTATTTGACTTGAAATTTGAATGTTGTGACCCTCATTGGTAGACCTGGCCATTCACACTAGCGCCTGCTGCTGACCTACTATTTATAGCCTGTTTCAGAAGTGGCTTACTATAAATAGTAAGTGCTCTGATTGCCCTCAAATTTTACCAGTGAATAGCCTAAAAGATACTGACCATAGTGGGAACACCGGTTTTCAAAAATTCTGGTATTTTACCCCTCATTTTGGGTCTCACAGCTGGAAACCCTAACTTGACTTGCATGTCTATCCAATGACCTCCGTTTAACTTTGTTTTTGTTGCACTTTTCCCTATTTGTGATACTATTGTGTTGGGCAGCTGTCGGAATGGACCTGCTAAAAATAGTAAGTCTCTGAAAAGTGATCATCTCGCCTTGCATGTCACATCACTGTGTAGATCTTGAAAAACCCATAAAGAATAACCCAACATGCATTGAAAAGATTTGCATGCAAACCCTAAAAATAGCTTCTGAAGATGGATCTTGAAAAATTTTAGATCCTAGTTTGCATGTTATACCACCGCGAAGCCCTCAAAAAACCACAAGGAATGTTCAAACATGCAAAAAAAAATTCAACATGCAAACCCTAAAAATAGCCTCTAAAGGTTGAATACTGAAAGTCATCATCTCACTTTGCATGTTATATCATCACGTAGGCCTCAGAAAACCCAGAAAGAATCTCCAGACATGCACTGAAAAACTTTGCATATAAACCCTAAAATCTGCTCCTGAAGGTGAACCTGCTAAAAATAGAAAGTTGTCTATTTTAGCTCAAAACTTGCAAGCAAGCAGTTTGACATGTTCTGGATGCAGTGTGACTAAGAAAACTTCAGTAGTGCTGAGAGAACGCCTTGAATTGAACACTTACTAAAAATAGTAAGTTGTCAGAATTCGATGAAATTTAGCTAGGAACCTGTTGGAAGCATACTAACTGCAACGTGAAGCTTGGATTCCAACTTATTCACTCCATTTGACTTCAAATTGACTGGAAAATTCAAAACCCTAATTCTCATACTTAGCCAAAAATTTCACGTTCAAGCTCAATGGCAGGCACATCCCCGGAAAGCAGATAGCAGAAAGAGACAGAGAGAGAGAGAGAAAAAACCGAAGCCAAAAGACCAAAATGGACCAAAAATTAGGGGGTCCCCATCTTGAATGGGGCAATGTGTAAAAAAGGTCACAACAAGAACCAAGTCAAAGATTCTAAAGGATTTCACCTTGGCTCTCCAATTAAACCACCTCTTACCTACACCTTGATGTTTGGCAAAGTTTTCTAAGGCTTTGTCTCTTTTCTCCTCAAGGTGTAATAGTTCAACCAAGCGAGCTTCACACCTATCCCCTTCATCATAATATTCATTGATAAATTGCAAAGTGGGGATCTTCAAATGAATGGGAAATATTGGTTCCAAACCATACACAAGGTGATAGGGAAAAGTTCCTATGGAGGTCTTAAGTCTAGTATGGTCTACCCAAAGAGAAAACCTGAGCTGGGTATGCCAATCTTTAGGATTTCTCTCCAACAGCTTACAAATGACTGTTAGAAGATTCTTATTTGAAGACTTAGCCAGACCATTACCTTGAGGATAGTAATTAGATGCAAATTTAATAATGATCCCATGATCAAAATCCTAGCTAGAAAATTTTAGTGATGCAAATGTAGGACCATTATCAGAAACCAGAGCAAATGGACAACCAAAGCGGTTGATTATAACTTGATTCAATGAAATTGATTACCACTTTAGAAGTACATTGTTTACATGTAAGGGCCTTAGTCCATCTAGTAAAATAATCAATTACAGTGAGAATATACGTGTGGTCTGCAGAAGAAGGTGGATTGATTGGACCTATGAATTCGATTCTCCACTGTGCAAAAGGTTTTACCTCTATCACCGGCTGAAGTGGAAGGGCTGCATGTTTCTCCTTACTTGTTACAGTCTGACATACATGACAAGTCCTCACATGGTTGTGTGCATATTTGAACAAGGTAGGCCAATAATAGCCTTCCCTCAGGATCTGATTTGCAATGGAGGCTGCAGTACTATGGCCTATGCCATATCTATCATGGAATTCAGTCATCACTCTCCCAACTTTTTCCTTTCCCAGATAACGAAGGTAAACACCTTCATGGTTTTTCTTGTACAAAACAACCCCTTTCATTATGAAGTTGTCACTCTTTAAACGCAAGGCTCTCCATTGTACTGCAGTGAGATGATTAGGACAATGTTGATTCAAAAGATAATAGATAATTGCACCATACCAATCTCTTGGAGACACATCCTGAAGGTGGTAGTGCTGAGCTGAAATGTTTGGACCTATTTCAGCCATTGTTTTGGTTAGCCCCTGTCCTCTTACCAAATTCATGGGTTGAATCTCAATGTCATACTCTTGTAACATGGCTACCCACTTGGCTTTGTGTTCTCCCAATTCATTTTGCATCAATAGTAACTTTACAGCAGGGTCTGGAACTATTGAAAAAACCTTATTCCTTAAAATATAATGCCTGAATTTCTTGACTACTCTGACTAAGGCATATGCCTACTTTTCCACACTTGGGTACCTTAACTCTACATATTTTAAAGGAGCACTCATGAATGCTATGGGTTGCTCATCCCCTTGATTAGACTTCTGAGTCAACATACTAGCATAGGAGTGGTCAAAAGAAAATGAATATATGTAAAAAGGTTTGGCATAATCAAGACTTACCAAAACCAGAGCCTCAACAATGGCTCTCTTAATTTTTGCAAATTCTTGTTTTGCTTCTACACTCCATTCAACTTTTGCTTCCTGCTTCAGCATTGCATTCAATGGCTTGACTATTTCTGTAAATCCAGTGATGAACTTCCTTACAAAGTTAATTTTTCCAAAGAATGATTTCATTTCCTTCTTACTAGCAGGGGGCTGAATCTTCAGTATGGCATCCACCCTTTCGGGATCAATAGTAATTCCTTTTTCTAAAATGACATTTCCAAGTAACCTTCCTTCAATAACTCCAAAGATACATTTCTTTGGATTGAGTGAAATGCCAAATTCTCTGCATCTCTGAAACACTTTACCTAAGTCTGTTATGTGATCACCTCTTTTCTTGGAGAAAACTATCAAATCATCCATATAAATAATTATGCATTTACCAATGATGTACTTAAAAGAAATATCCATAGCTCTCTACAATGTTGCTCCAGCATTGATTAGTCCAAAGGGAATTCTCCTATAAGTGAAAGTACCCCACTTGATAGTAAAGGTAGTCTTATGCCTATCCTCATACTGCACCATGACTTGATTGTATCTAGAGTACCCATCTAGAAAAGAAATCATCTAAGATCCATTGGAAATTTGAAGCACTTCATCCAATGAAGGGACTGGATAGTTGTCCTTTTTTGATGCCCTGTTAAGGTTCCTAAAATCAACACATAGTCTAATCTCTCCATTTTTCTTTCTCATTGGAACCAAATTTGCAACCCAGGTTGAATGTCTAACCAGAAATATGATGCGAGCTGAGAGCAGTTTTTGTACTTCCCTTTGGATGATCGGTTCCAACAAAGCATTAATTGGTCGCTACCTCTGCCTGAAATGTCTTGCTCTTCGTTTGAGAGGAATGGTGTGTGTAATAATGGAAGTATCATATGTTCTTAAGTCTTCATAACTCTAGGCTACTATGTCCTGATATGTATGTAGTGCATCAATGATTCATTTTCTCTCCTCCAGAATGTACACTTTACTAATAAGGGCATTCTTCACCTCATCTTGAGTCCCCATGTTGTATGTTTCACATTGAATATTGATGGACTCCTTCTTAGCATCATTCTCTTGATCTTTAATCTTTCAAGATCAAAAATCCATTCCACCTGTACCATTCCTTTGGGAATAGTATTAGTCTTCAAATTGATGACCCCTTCTAGGTCCATCTCTGCTTCTTGAGGCTCAGCTTCATCATTGATCTGCGTAGTAAAGACATCATAACTTGTAATAAAATCCAGGATATGCTTGTCATCTTCAAATACGTATAATTTGGTCACATTATCTAGTACTGAAGGTACTGGTGTGAGCTCCATAGTGAACTTCTTCAAGCCTGAAAGGGATAAAGGCTGCAAGGTACTAGCTGCTTGAGCCAGAGAATCTATAGTTTGGTTCTTACTGTGTGGTATCAACTAGATGTTAAAGGCATCAAATACCTCAATAAGGTCCCATACTCTATGCCTATAACTGGTCATCCTTTGGTCATGACATACGTATTGCTTCCTAACTTGCTTGACCGTTAGTTCAAAATCCCCAAAGAATTGGAGAACCTTAACCTTTTTTCTTAGTGCCATGAGTAACCCATAAATCAAAGCCTCATACTCTGCTACATTATTGGTACAGTGAAACTAGAGTCTATGAGAAGCAAACAAAGTTTTACCCTTGGGGATGATTAGCTCAAATTATGCTCCCGCACCATGCTTTGATTTGGACCCATCAAATCTTAAGGTCGAGCAGTTGGCTATTCTAGACCTTGTCTTTTTGTCCTATGTGTTGTTGTTGCTAGAAGGTTCTTTAGAATGCACTACCTTCTTTCCATTGGAATTCTCTTGAGGACTCTGTACGGAAATCCTGACTGCTAGATTGGGACTAATGCACTTTTTCACTTGCTCTACTGTTGTCTGACACAAGCAAGACTCCAATTCTCGAGAGGCATTGTGAACTCTACACCAACTTGGCAGGAGCAGCTCTTAAAACTTCATGTCCCTACCCAGACAAATCTGATCCTCTATACACTTCTGGATGAATTCTTGAAAATTGTCCAGCAAACTGAGTTGGGTATCTTCAAGCTCATCATTATCATCAATTGTTTCCACTAGGGTCCCAGTACTGCTAGATTTCACTGTGAACCCAACTGGAATGGCATGTAGCATACAAATTTCTTCTACATCTGACTACTCAACAGGGGCTTCCAAGACATAATTACCCATGTCTACTTTTGATATCAATATCTCATTTGAAGTATTATGGTATTCTGTTATTACATATTTCATTCTAGGCTCCCTTTCTATCCTGATTTGATTCGGCACCCCCCTTCCAAGGAAGCCACATATGGTACTGATCAGTTGATACATATCCATTCAGGGCTTTGGTGAAATCTCTTCCTAAAATCAAACCATAAGTGTCAGCTATATCTGCAACTTGGATATTAATGACTTGTTGGATTCTGGGATCTGAAGCAGTTTACGTAGGGATCATGTTCAATTCCCCTACTACATTAACTTTTGTTCTATCCAATTGAGTGACTTTCTTTTGGGAAACAACAAGGGTAATTCCCAAGGCTCCACAGACAACAAAGGGCATCACATTCATGGAAGCACCCAAATCTAGCAAATAATTGTGCAAATTCTTTCCAAAGATACGAGCAGAAATCAGAAATGGAGTCTATGTTCTACCTTGGAACAAAGTAAGGGGAGTATCAATTTGAGCAACTTGATTTTTATCTTTTTCTTTCCCTTTGTCTCCAAGTTGTGTGTGAACTTGCTGCTGACCTTTTGATACTTGGGGACTAGGAATTCTATTAGTTATTCCACCAACTAGTCTATCATAAGATGCTAAATTCCTACTGTAAGTTCCTAGGACTGCATTTCTAATAGTAGGGACTCCCAATAATTCAAATGTAGAAAGATTTACCTTTAGTTTCTTAAGTTCCTCTGCAACATTTGTAGCAAGTTGCTCGGTGTTGATTTCAGTAGGAGCTTCCTTGGGGTATTCCACCACCTTGTCTTTACTTGCTTTAGTGTCCTTCCCTTTTGATGAATTAGCTTTCCCTTGCTCTCTGGATAAGTATTGCCTGGGCACATGACATTATTTTGGATTATTGCTAGCGTTGGGATTTGGAGGTGTGGTAAAGTTGTTTGGAGGAATGGAGGTGGTAAATGGACCACCAAATTGTGGGCTTCTAGCTGGTATGTTTCTCAAAACATACTTTTTCACAGGTTGCTGAAATGTCTGCAGTTCTTCAATACCTATTTCTTCATCCAAAGGACCATTGTCATTCTCAACACTTTCATTGAATAACTTCATAATCTCATCTCCATTGCAGACTTGGTCTACTTCTTCTTCTTTCTCATCTAACTCCTCCTCAGATTCGCTTTCCTCACCCTGTGGGAAAGGAACATGATTCAATAGTAACACAGGTGAGTCATAAGGATTTAATGGTACTAACTCCTGACTACTGGTATTATTTTCTACTTCAAACTAAAAGATTGATGTCACAGTCTGGAACTCAAGGTAGTCCAACTCATAATGTTGACTTTTCTTCTAGAGTCTACACCAACCTGACATAGTAGCTTTAGCCAGATACACACCACTTGGAGGCTTTTCTTGATTAACTGGTTGATCCAATGGGGTGGGGACACCTCCATTGTTTGGCCTCATGTTCCATGTCCTATTCTCTCTAGGTGGTTGTCTTCTGTCGAATCCTTTTCCACCAGCCTATCCTTTATCAAAGTTCTGACCAAAAGATTTCCCTCTGTCAAAATTTTGTCCTCTGTCAAAATGTTTCCCTTGTTGAAAGTCCCTACTCTCCCTATTATAGCCAAACTATATGTTCCTTTGGGTAGCCTGGAGCTAACTATTATGATTTCTCAAATAGGTGACCTAAATATTCAGCTTTTTCACTTGTTCAATCAGCTCATCCAATCTCTCCTTGTCAGGATTATTATAGGAAGTCTGATTCACATTATTTTGAGGATATCTAGACACTACACCAGAGCCTAGAGATTGATTCAAAACTTTAGAATTCTACAAATATGTGGGGAAACTAGTCTAATATTGTGGATGAAGGGGTTGATTAGCACCTTATTGTGGATAATTTTCCATTGGTGGGACCTGGTTTATGGGAGGACCTGGGTGTGGAACCAGAGACAATTGTGGCAATGGATTCATGATAGGGGTATGACTAGCGAAAGATTGATTGAGTTCCTGGACTTGCCTTGGGTGAGTAGTAGGTCCTAATGATGGTAAAGGTTCAAACAGGTGTTGCCTTAAATCTATACTAACTTTGACAGCCTTAGTATATGCAGTAAGCAGGCTATTTGGAGGATTAGTTCTCCACTTAAGGAAGGTGGATGTAAGACTATCCAGGGCCTCATAATAGACTTCTAGAGCAGTAGCATCATCCAAAGCATAAGGGTCTTGCAACCTAGTATAGTCATGATGAAACCTGTTATTAAATGATCCTATGGGCTCATTGATTTCCCTCTTAAATTTAGTAAACTACAGATATAGCTCATTAGCACTAGTGGGAATTTTGAACTTTTGTAAGAAAGCAATCTCTAACTCAGTCCAATTATGAATTGATCCAATAGGAAAATGATTATACCAGTAGAATGCATCTTCTCCTAAAGAATAAGGAAATATCCTACATGCAACATCCTCATGGTTAATTCCCCTATCCCTAAGGCAGGTTTGGAAAATTTTGATGTGTTCCTCTGAAGTCCTATTAGGATCATTAGGGTGAAACTCAGAGCAGAAATGCTCAGGGTTCTTGGGCATGACATTGTAATTTTTGAAGGATAGTCAAGAGTGATTATTAGCCAAAAAATCCATTGGTAGTGGTGGAGGTGGCAAAGTTTGATTGATGGCTACCTAGGGTTGCTGTGGTGGAGGTGGTAATGGCTAGCTAACAACAGGTGGAGGTTGTGGAATGGGAACCGCTTTACAGTCCGATGATGAATGGTCAGACGAAGATTCTTCCTAGTTTTGGGCCCTTCTTGACTTGGTGGGAAATGATAGCTCTTGAAAATATTCTTCTCTTGGTGTTGATATGGCTCTTCTTCAAAATCTTTTAGGAGAAATAGCAGATAGAAAATGCTCTAGCATGCTTATTCATGCCCTCCTTCTAGAGCCAATTTGTTCATGGTGTTTTCTACACAACAACAACTCAGACAGAATATGATATCCTATCTCTCTTGAAAGGTAAATCTCTATTAGCAAGCTTCAAGAGATAACCCCAAGGTCTCTAATGTTAGGTCTTGACAAATGTAGTGAAACAACTCAAAGATAATGTGAAAATGCTAGTCATCACAAAGGGACCTTACAAGACAAATGTTGGAGATCTTAAACTTATCAGGTTTTGTAATGTGTTGATACTTGAAATCCTAAACCTAACCGGAATGATAAATAAATATCATAAGATAAGGGTTTCAAGAGAGATTTCTAAAACTAAAATGACTCCAAAGACTCACAATGCAAATGATGAAATGCTTGAAATGGACCAACCCCTCAAAACCAATTCTTGTTGAACCTAGATTTTATCCGTAATCTTACAGAAAAGGTACAATATTCTAAGGTAACAAATATTTTTAGATCAAAATATATTCATTCAAGCCAACCCTATTATGTAATTGAAATGGACAAATGCTCATGATTGAATTAAGCACAAGAAATATAAATTCCAAGCTAGCTTTACATAACAACTCACAATCAGCCAGCTGCTAAAATTATGGACCAGGGATCGCTACAAACACTTCAAGCATCAAACCATAAACATTACTGAAACAAATATAATTCTAAATCTAACATAAACCCACTATTTTCAAGCAATCTCAAAAGATAGAACAACAACAACCATGCAAGATAACCAACACAAGGAAAGGAACCAAGGCACAATGTCTTCACTTGTATTAAATCACCCAAAGTAGCAACAGTCCCAGTATTTTGTATTACAGTACTCACTTCAAAATAAAAGCCAACTCCTAACTCTAATTCCTGCTCTATCACCTAATTCACTCCAAAGTCTAATTGTCTAGCCCTTTCAAATGAGGCAAAATTCCCTACGAATAGGGATTACATGTAATGTCGGCCCAGATGGGAGTTACAAAGATAAAACAGCCAAAAACAGGTTGGCCATGGAATATTCTAAAATTATCAACATTCACACTAAGTGCTTAGGAATCTTTTAGGTCAGCCTAAATTCTTCAATGTAGCTTGATCCAATGTATGTTGAGGATGACAGAAGAGATAATGGGAAGCACAAATTTAGACATGATCATTTATTATCTAATCCCTTATCTTTATCTTGACCTATTTTATCCTGTACCAAAAGGAAAATCCTTTCTAGCTCGGCCAAAGGTGGAGTGAACACTTTGAATTTCCTCTCAATAGATTTAATATCTTCCCTTGATTGTCGGATGACCCTATCCCATTCCACCTTGAGATCCTGGTATTTCTCCATGACAATAATATAGGTGGATGCATCATCTAAATGGTGACCTGCAACTAGACCATCATCAATTGGGGCATAAACTTCATACCACCACTTAATTGCTCTAAACTCGGATGTTTCAGTGCAAACTTCCTTCTCCTAGTCATTATATCAAAGAATGAAATATAGTTATTGCAGATATCACCCAAAGTATTCCCTACCTACTGACCTTGCTTATGAATTTTCTTCAGCACCCTCTATTTGATTTGTAGGGCCTCATACCACTCCCAAGGTTCTAAAACCTTTGAGGAGGGAAAAATTCCATCACCTACCAATTTCTCCTCAGTATAATCCATAATAGTTTTTGTCTTATGCAGGAGAAGGTCCACATCAGTTTTATCTTGTCCTAACACATTCTACAGCCACTCAGATGACCTGTGTGCATCCCCACAAGTTGATACAATCTCCTTAATCACGTTGTCTCCTCTAAGCATCACTCCTTGCAACCATTCATGTGTGGCCTGTGTAGAAATTTTCATCCTTTCAAGCTCACTGAATGCCTCCTTAGGTAATAATCCTTCATGAGCTATCCCTTCATTTCCCATAGCCTACAAAGGCTTCATTAGATGTTGAACATACCTACCCACATCATTCAACTATTTTCACAATCTCTCCTTTTCCTCTATTTATTTGTCCCTTCTTCTTAGAATAGCCTGAGAGGATTCCTGGAACTCTTATTTTTCCTGATCCTTGCTTGTAGGCCCCAAACTTATTGTTTGAATGCTATATTCCTGAGGAGTTATCTCACCTTTATTGTTATCTGCTATAGAAGTATCATTATGGATTATCATGTTACTTGAATCATCCCTAGTGATCTTAGAAATCTCCTTTTCCCTCTTCTTTGCTTTCCCTTTTCCAATGTTGGCTAACAAATCATCCCAGTTGGGAGGAGTATCATCTACAACAATCTACTTGCTCTTCAATCTTTCATTGAGCCAACTAGGAGTAGGGACTTCTAATTTTTGTTCATCTTGTCTTTCCTATTCTGGTTGACCCATGGAAGAATAAACATTCAAATCTTGAACCGTAGGAACTTCTTCACCTTTATCTTCCTTCTCATCTTCCTGCTTATCCTCCTCTGGATTTTTACTTTCCTCCTAATCCAGTGTCCTTGTCACCACTTGGCTTGGAGAGGGATTTCTCTCATGTGTTTCTTCCTTTTCGAGGATTTTCTCTTCTTCATTACCAGTAGGTGAGTCCCCGTATGACACCAAGGGGGATTGCAAGATCTTATCAATTTTAACCATTGCACTATGTAGATCCCCAACATTGAATTCCCTTGTTTCCTCACCTTGAGGTGGATCTTCAAAGGCTTCCTCTATGGATTTTTTTCTCATTATGCAATTCTTGAGCTGAAGAAGGGGCATAGTCTCTTCTTGGTGAAGCATAGTGGAGGAAATTGTAGGAGCACCCTTTTTCACCACACCTTCTTTAGGAGGAGTTCTAGACTTCTTGATATAAACCCGTGTCCTTTCCTCAAAGCTCTCAACATCTATTAACTGGGATCTTGTTTCCTCTTTTCCTTGTCCTTTAGAGGGATCATTCTATTTTCTTGATGTTCTTGCCACTCTTCTCCTTTTAGGCATAAGAGCATCATCCTTCTCCCCTTCCTCCTCATGCTCTTCCTCTTGAGCAATTGTCTTTTCCTTAGAGGCAGGGTTCCTTTTCTTGGCAATAGGCTTCCTTTTCTTTTCCTTCTCAACCTCTATTTGAACACCTTTGATTTTGATCTTGAAGGGAGAACCCACCATTTCCTCACCTTTTGGATCTTGCTCATCCTCTTCAAAGGTGGATTGGGACTCCAAATTTCTCATCAGATCATACGTATACTACTTCCCCTCATTGTTCAGTTCCCATATCTTATGTTTGAGTCACACCTTAGTATATTTAATAACAAGAGAATTGATTTGCTCCAACTTTGTCTTTTCCTCTTCCAACCAGTCTATTTCACTAATGGGCTTGTCTTTGATAGGTTCATAGTCATGGTTCTAAATCAACTCCCCATCATCATCAACCTGGTTTGGGATTGCCTTAATGCCATACAATGTAATTAAATTGGCTAGAAACCTAGAGAATCTTTTCCTTCAAACCTAAAACTCATCTTTACAATTGGCCCAATAATCTTCAATGTCATCTCTATGCCTGAATTCTCTACTGGCTCTCTTCTAGGCTTCACCTATTCTATCAAATTTGGTCCTTTCAGAGTGGAATGCCAAGCCAATAGCGCTCATCTCTTCTTCAGAGGAATGTGATGTAATTGAAGAAGGGCAAGCCTCATTGACTCCTACCCTCAATGGGAAGTCACCTCCTAGGCTAGTTTTATGCATGTCCTTCAAAATATTATCAAAGGAGGAGACTTTCTTGGTAACCTCTAAAAGTATGAAGTGGTTTGTTGGGTACCTAGGAAATCTGTAAGGAGCCCTTTGGCAACCATCAATTCTGACATATGAGAAGGTAGGAAACTTAATAAACCATGCTCCATACTTTTGTACCAATTCCTTGCCTACATCTAAAATCCTCACATGTTCTGCCCCTTATAACATTCTTGTGATATACATGTTGAATGCATCATTCACCCTCCTATAGCTTGAGCTATCCAAATGCAACTAGGGGTAAACCTCATAGATAACATCCTGTCCAAAGATCCCTCGTGTACTCAACCCCTTGTATGGATGAAATCTCACGAAGGCATAGACTAAGTAAGATGTCATTGTGAAGCTCTTGGTTTTCAAAACATTGCATAATTGTTCATGGATCATGGCACTAATGATACCTGGCCAATGATGGTCCACATTTTGCTCCATTCTTATTATGATGTAAAAAAATCCAACTTTCAAATATCCATGCATTCTTCAAACCCACCAACCTACTAAGGAGAGTGATTGCATCATAGTATTTTGATTTGAACTTGGCTCTGAATAGCTGTTTAGGCAACTTGGAGATGTGGGGCTTAGGTTTTTCCAACTAGGAGTTAACAACTTGCAAAGCCTTATTTTTATCATCTACATAGTACTTTCTGGCCATGTTAAGATCAAAACCTACCACATGAGATCTATCTGGCATATCAAATTTCTAGGCCACTGAGATAGGAGAGAAATTGGCAAGCACCCTACCTTGTGGACCAATTATTCACTGTGTAGCTGGATCATAGTGTTTGGCACATTCCATGACTAGCTCGTAGCATTGTACTGTAGGGGGAAACTAGCCACATGAGCCAACCCATAGCTTACCAATCTTCTCACTAGCAGAGGAGGGTCTTTCATTGCCATTCTTGCCTTGAACTCTTCATAGTCCCATTTCCCAGCATTGGTGTCTATTACTTCTGACCAAATGGAAGCCAACTTTCTCTTAGGGATCCTACTTTTCATGTCCAACTTAACTCTTTCAGCCTCTAAGACAAAATCGCCCTCATCACTGGGATCCATTACCTTGCCCTTAGCTCTTCCAAGAATGGCCTTGCTTGACTCAGCCTGCAGTTCAACAAAAGATCACAATAAATATCCATTATAGCACGAGAGTCCAAGTTAGTCCATCATAAATAACATGTTCATAATTCAAAAGAATCCAAACAATGATCAAAATCCCATTGAACTATCATTAAAGCACACTTTCTTCAAAGTTCAGGATTTTCACCCCTTCGCAGAAATCAGGCCAAAAGGGAATTTCAGAAAATTCCAAGCTAGGCAGAATTTAGCGATGAAAGTGTAATAAACATCCAAGAGTCATTCAATCATCATCATTACTCAATAAATAACATGATACACCTTTAATTCACTCAAATCGAACACATGAAGCACAATCATTATTCGCCGACTCATTTATTCCCTCAATTCTTTACTTATAATATATTTTTGGGGAATTCCATCGGGGAGGGAAATCCGCGAAATTGGCAAGAGCTCAATGATTTCGGGAAAATGAAGGACCAATGGAAGCTCAATAAAATCCTAAGGCAGTGGAATTCCATGAAGTCAACATGGTTTTCACATTCTTGCACATCCTCAAGAAAATGGAGGAGTGGCAAATACTCGAGGAATTCCAAAGGTGAAGGAATTCCGTGAAGGACTCGAAATCCTGAAAGTTATGGTTTGTTCATGATTTCTCCCAAATTGATCGAATGATCATGAATTTGGGGGATTTGGGCTCGGATATTGTTCACCTTAAATCGTTCATTGATGAATCAGATTTACACTTCACTCAAAGGCAATTTGGTGGTCACTGGTGAAGGCTCTAAAAAATCAAAACCCTAGGTTCTGCCATGAACGCACAGTCTCATCTTGGACTTAGTTGCTTGTTTCACTAAATCAAAGAAATAGATCCCTTCAAGGCCTACACAAGCAAGGAACAATTGAATGCAAACAGGAAATGAGCTTATGAATTCACCCAGGTTGCCAATCTAACAAACTCGACGAACCCTAGATCATGCCTAGCTAAATTGAAATCTCACACAGAATCAAGTTCAAAGATCAAGTCTGGAAATGGTTGGCGATAAAATTGATTATTCAAGTAGGGGATTGCACCATCAAAACTCAAGAAAATCCCAAAGCATCATGGACAACCCTAGCTCTGATTGCAAACTTCAAACACGCCAAATCCAAACTCGAGACAAGCCCAAGACATCACAAAATCCATCCAATTCATCAATCGAAAATAGGGGTAGTGCATGCATACCATTTATGAAGTGAAATTCGAGATAGAAACGACTGGTAACAAGATTTGATTCCTAAGGAAGTGACAATGACGCCCAGAAAGTACCACCAAATCACACCAAGCACTCAGGATTAACTCTTCCAAACTTGATACAATGCAAATGACATCAATTCAACAACATAAAATCCCTCAAACATGGAATAAATATGGCCCGCAGAATTGTACCCCTAGCATAAATGCCATTGACAAGACAGCTCAAGACACAATCTGGGAACCTGCAGAGAAAAAGGAATTTCAGGAAAATCCAAAGGATGTGAAATTCCGCGAAGGAAAAAAATCTTTGAAGTATAGTGTAAAGTCTTCCCCATCGGGTTTTCAAGGAAATCAGGGAATTTCGCCTAGGGAGGAAATTCTCGAAACTAGGAAAAAACCCAAAAATTGCTTCCAGACTTAGGATTTTCAAAATGTTACTTTAAAGGGGGAATTTTCACAAGCCAGATAAGCATCAAGGAACACTTTAAAGCAATCAAGTTTCAAAACGTAAGGGCCAAAACACTAGAAACAAAAGCAAGAGAGGGTCCATGCTTTTAGCAGGGCGTATGTGTGAAAACTACACAACAGGTACTTCTTCACCCTTTGCTCAGTTTGTTTGATCATCTTAAAATGTATCTTTGTGTATAGCTATGCTTTTGTAAGCATAGAAATGGCTTTCCTTGAACCAAATTTTCATCCCCCTCAAAATTTTAAGTATTCAGCTCAAAAGTCACAGTCATCAACAAATGAACAAAATATATGTTTTCCTCTTCATTCAAGCAAGCAACTCAACATATCATCTGTGTTTTCCATACCATATCATCTCTATTTTCCACACCGCCCCCTCACTGCCTCCAAGCACATCCTCTTGACTAGATATGTTCTCCCAGCATCTTTGGATGCTCTAGTAATTAATGCAGATAACTCTATTCTACAAGAAAGAAATAAAAGATCATCAGGCAGGAAGAGAGTAAGAGCAGCAAACAAGAAACTTAAAAAAATATCATTTACCAGTAATACAATGGGAAGCCAAAACATCCAGCTTCATGTGTTGATAACTACTATCCCTTTTTCCTTAAAAGCGTAGCAATCTATTTTAAGCTATTTTTCCTGTCGTGTTTACCTCTCCCACTCAAAACACGACAGATTCAACAATTGTTTTTAGGACAACAAACCTCCCAAAATTTCTCAAAGGTTTAACTAACAAGAAGTGATGTTAAATCTACATTTATGGGTCGGTCGTACATGTTGACTTTAAATGAATTGAGAATGCTTTTTTTTTTAGCTTCTGCATCAATAACATTCTAGGTTGAAGATGTTGCTAAGGTATATAAGTAGTTTGTTTTGAAATTTCCTATCATCCATAAAATGCAGGGGAGGATGATGGAGGAAACTGGAGTGTTGGATAGAGACAATTGTTTTACTTG
The DNA here is from genome assembly GCA_007258455.2 of Sequoia sempervirens. Classification (NCBI taxonomy): domain Eukaryota; kingdom Viridiplantae; phylum Streptophyta; class Pinopsida; order Cupressales; family Cupressaceae; genus Sequoia; species Sequoia sempervirens. The sequence goes on along the minus strand of VDFB02357425.1, from coordinate 262,216 downwards.
GGTCGTGCATTGCTGAGACAAAGTCAGATACTAGTGTTGGATGAAGCAACAACATCAATTGACAATGGAACAGATTCAATACTCCAGATGACAATTAGGGAAGAATTTATAGAGTGCACTGTAATTACTGTTGCACACAGAATACCTACTATGATGGACAGTGACATGGTTGTTGTGATCAGTGATGGTAAACCCTAATATTTTGCATTCATGTCTCTATTGCTTGCAAGGATTGCTTTGAATTGAACTTTGTACACTTAAGCAGACTGGTGAAATTAGGCATGTTCCCCACTATTTAATTTCAATGATAATAATTTATTCTCATATAGGTGAGATGGTGGAGTGTGATAAGCCATTGAAGCTAATGGAAAGAGAAGGATCATTATTTGGAAAGCTTGTGACAGAGTATTGGGTGCACACATCAGAAGCTTTTCATCATGCAACAGCTAGTCAATGAAATGTCTTTGAATGCAATATTTTACACCCAAGACTTATTTTATCATCATTTACCATTTTGTTGATGGTTGCATAATCGATGAATTTGTTTGTGACATTCCATCTCTCTAAGAACAACCATAAAGATATATTTTCTAAAATTTAGGAAGACTACTGTTTACAATGAGCTCTTTTCTACAGCAAATCAGCTTTCCATTGATTCCAGAATATAATGGTCAATGCTTTGAACTTTGGACAAAATTTAGCACCTAATTTTATGAATTCAAATATTTTCATAAGTACTCTCTTCTATTTTCGGAATTTGAGTAAGAAGTGCAATGAGCTTTGGAAAAAAGTGTTGCAAAATCCGAGTCTTCCTTCAGCTTCTTATTTTGCATAGAATGCACCAAAGCTTCATTTCTTTAAATGAACGTGAGTGTTCTATAAGAGTGTCTCTTACTATATATTATATTTGAGAGACATTTTTTTGTTCTAGAAAATGGCAACATTGTATGGCCTAACAAATTACATATGTGAATTTCTAACTAGTGTTGAGAGATCTCAAATTTCAAATTTACTATCATAATGGAAGTAATGATTGGAAAAACACCTAAAGCCTGAACTTCAAATCTAACTAGGATTGAAAGAGGTCTGACTATTTGAAAAAATTCTATTGGCTACATAACATTTTTAGATTTTGCATCCATGGTGGCTATGCACTCATTATTTTAGTTTTATTATAGAAGAGGCCAAATTGATAAACTCATAAAATGTTGGCATGGAGAGCTGAAACTTATGAAGAATCAACCTCAAGCCATAGTTTATCTTAATAGAATCCATTAGAAGAAAAATATGGTTTGGTCTGGTTATGGATGCATTTGTAAGGAATACTGAAAACTTGAAATAGAGGCTGAGAATGATTTACAGCTGCCTATGATGAACATTTGATCTTTCCAAGGTTGACTATATTATTTTTTGAAACTGAGATATCCAGTAATAATGACAGTAATAACTTACAGCTAAAAAAAGAAAGAAATTATATTAATGTCAATCAATGACCAGAGTAGGTCAATGTGACTTGAGAATACAACAAATTACAACATAGCATAAAAAAGGTTAACACCCTAAAACTTAAAAACAACTAAAACACTAAAATAATGCAATAATTAGAAACATCGTTGAAGATGCTTAACCCAAGATGGATAAACCCTGGGCACTTTACAAACAGGCAGCTCTTTGATCCATGTACATATATAAATAGTCGTATGAGAGCAAGGAAACCCAATGAAACATAAAACTAATGGAGAACAAATTCGGAGATCAAGACTAGTGATGAAATTTGGATCATCTATATCAAAGCTTGGAGAAAAAGGGCTGGTAGTGTCACCATATGCTTCTACATTAGGGCCAATGGAAGGTGTGACAATGTTTATGGGAGAATGACCCAAGCTAAGAAAGTTTTATTGGAAAATCAGAAATCTATGTACCCCAAGGATGTGTCCCCTATAGAATTGGACCCATTCCCTATAAAGGATTTTTCAAGGATGACGGGATAGGTAGGAAACATCCCCCCTTCGTTTTACCCAAAATTTCAAGAAATTAGGAAATGTTACCGGAATGCGAAAAAACATATAGGAAAATGGCAGGGTATATTAGGGGATGTATAGAAATCCCTCAATTGTTTTGGGGATGGCTAGTAGTCCCCTACAACCTAGTAATCAAAAGTATTACATTTAAATAAAAAACACAAAATTATCAAAAATGAAGGGATGGGGGGAACAAGGACTCCCACATCCCTTTGCACAAAACCTAAACCTAAAATTGAAACACTAATATCTAGAATAAATAAAAAGAAATTCATTTTGACATTTTTCAACTTGTGAAGAGAAATACAAAGAAAGAGAACAATTGTGAGGAAAGAAGGGAACACCTATGACAAAAGGGCAAGAGAGATCTATTCATTTTCACAAATTCTTTTGCATTTTTTTTGTTTAAGTTTCAAACTCTCAGAAAGATTTTTTTGTTTTTTTTGTTTTTATGTTTGCACTTGGAGCTATATTTGAAATTTCAATAAAGAAAACAATGTGCAACAATGGGGGTAGTGACGATGAAGATTCAAGAAATTCAAATTCAACAAAGAGCTTCGAGTAGTAGAAGTAAATGTTGGAAGTTCTTTTGGCAATGTGAGTTTCGTAAATATGGTTCTAATAATCCATTTGAATGCTCTTCTAAACTCCACAAAACTTATGAAAAGGTCCCATTTGATCCAAAAAACCCTCTCCTATAATTTGCAACAGTCATAGACAAGAGGAATAGGCTTACCTCTTGAGAGTCAAAGAAGTTGGTGGTCATGAATAGTGTCTTGTGGCTTCAAGATAATCAAACTCCAGCCATATGTGGGGACATTGATCCCAAAGATGCCACACAAGTTGATGAGGAGGCACACGAGGGATTAGTTGGGCTCGATTGGATGAAGCAACCCTTCATAATGGTAACAACTCAAACTTAGGGACAATTAATTATTTTTATGTTTTACTATATGTTATTAGGGACAATTGCATTTTTTTTATGTATTTGTCATTTTGTAGTTGAAACTTGCATCCTTTGGGCATTTTGTTGAAATTTTTATATAATATATATGTACATTGATAATGAAAGTAGTTAAATTTTGTTAATTTGTTTGTCGACTCTCATGTGAAATCTCAACTCAACTCTAATGTTATGTATAAATGTTTCTATAATGCATATAATGTATGTCTTATCAATGTTATCATATAGATAATTGAACTCTTTTATACTTTTTTATTTGTTTCTAATTTTTAATTGTTGTCCCTTGTTGTCCCCTAAAAACTTGCCTCCCTAAAAATTTGTCCTAGAAACCTATCCCTTTTCATCCTTGTCTTGAAAACTTGGTAGGAAATAGTAAAAAATTCTAAGAGGAAGGTATCCCCTAAGAAAACTTTCCTAAAATTCATGAGTAGAAAACTTCAAGAGAAAAGAGAGAACTAGTAATGTGTGCCTACCTCCACATGAATTGTGGTCAAGAAGTAAAAACCCCTCAACACTAAAGAGAAGAAAAATTACCATGCCCCTTGTGAAAGTAAGAGTAGAGCACCCTAGCAACATTACATGATTATGAACAAGGTCTTACTAACTTGTCTCCAATTGTGTGGAATGGAAGTACTCAAGGGTTCATAACTATTCAACATATATATAGAGTGGGTGAAAATGGAGGCAATTGGCCCTATAGCCCCAACAAGACTCCATAAAGTTCTATATCTAAAGTTGACAATCTTCCCAAAGAAAAGTTCCAAGAACCTCTAATTTGGATTGCAAAAGGAGGATAATAAAAAAATTCAACTTCACTACAAATAGTGATATGGCCCATGGATTTCATGGTAGTGTTGTACACCACATTGAACAACATAAAATTAATGGAAAAGCAATCCTCGAATAGAATGCATAAGGGGAGATTGAAAGGAAGTTGAGTGTGTGGAAGATGCTTCCTACACCAATCTAAGCAAGAGAGAGTTGCAAAAAAATTCTTAAACACCTTTATAGTTATAGATTTAGATGCACATACATATCATAAATAGATAAAAAAAGAAAATCAAAACACATAATTTACGTGGGGAAAACCCTTTCGGGAGAAAAACCCCACACTCCAAAACGCAACTCAATTATATTATTCCACAACAAAAAAGTTACAATATATTTTCAAAGTGTAGACATGTCAAAATTACATCATGCATAATCATATTCCATTCATCAAATAAATCAGGACTTTATTTAAATCAAATCCAAATCATACATTTTCCATCATTTTCTGATTTAAATAAATCAGAAATCAAAGTCTTGAAATGTCAAATCATATAATCAGCATTAATCAGCATAATCATCATCTAATCTTGATCTAATGTTAATCCCATCCCACTTGCATTATCTAGACCTAGCCACTTGCACAATAAATCAATTTTATTGATTTATTAAAAGCCTCATTTTCCCTCAACATGACAAGTCAAACATGGCATTTATTGCTGTTTTTCCTTGTCCCCCTCTCAGCATTTATGGCAAAATTTGAATTCAAATTTTCCCCCTCTTGGGCACTCTTCCCAAATCTTGCACACACATCACCTAATCCCATGATGACAAGTGTCCTTATCTCATTGGCAGAATCTTAATCCCACATTGGTCCATCTTCAACACTTGGCATTTTGAAAATCTTTAAATAGCAGCTTCATCCTCAAGCAAATCCTTCACAATCTTCACAATCTTCACAATCTTCACAATCTTCACAATCTCCACAACTTCATGCAAGGTCATTCTCTTTGAGAACTTATCTTGTCCATTTATCATCTCCATCATCTATAGCAATTTCATCATCTAAGCTTATTGATCAAGGATTGGGAAAGGGTCACTAGCACATGTGACACCAATCCAATATGAGATAGTTTACATCATGTTTTCTTATGCTTATGCTTTAGATCCTTTGTCATTTGTTTGCATTTTGAACATGATGTATTATTTCATAAGGATGTTGAATATCTTGATTTGTTGTTGAAATACTAATGATTTTGCAGGTTTTATTGTTAGTTTTTTAACCACATTTTGCAGATTTTAGCATCCACACAAAGTTATTCTCTTGCAGGAGTCTTCACACTTCTCAATTCTAGAGTAATTTTGGAAACATAACGATATTGATGGCACCTTCAAATTATGCAATTTTGAAGTGCCTATGTCCTTTCAATGTGTCGACAGAGGTTAGGTCGACATATTGCTAAATCTACCCTGGAGCCCATCTTTGTCGATTAAAATTTTGCAACTCAGAGGTCATCTTGCAAATTCGTATGGTAGAAAGTTTGTTGGTACATATGGTAATATGCTTGCTCAGTTTCATGCTTCTTGGTTAAGTTCTGATGGGCTATTTAATGCTTTTTTTAATTACGTCTGGATTAAATTTGATGTTATGAAAAGTTGCAAATTTCACAATTTTGAAGGCAACCCATTTCTTGTTTTGGTCTAAAACATCTTCAGTTCCATTTTCATCAAAAACAAAAGTCATACGATACATTATTTTAATGTATTTTGGTTGCAGCGAACACGTTCGACGGGCTAGTTTACAAAGGAGACACCTAAATTTTGATTGCTAGGCGAAATATGATTTAAAACCCATGTTTTAAACAATTGATTGCCACTAGCAAAAAATCTCAGCTCAAGAGGTTCTCGTTTGCGCGCAGTGAATTTCCATTGTTTGACTAGCAAGCAAAATTAAATTTTCACCTTTTTCCTAATATGTGAAATGCAAATATTTTAAATATTTTAAATACTATTCAAAGAGGAATTTAGGGAAATTTTAATATTGCAAACTTTAATACTTTATAAAACTTCCAAAGTTTTCTTTCCCCCGCATGAAAGCTGGGGGCAGAAGAAGAGTATGAGGAAGCGGGGAAGTATGTGGGAAAGGGTAAAGCTTTATAAATATTTTGTTAAAGCCTTTGCAATGCTTTTATTAAAACTTTTGAAGTTTGTTCTCTTCTTTCCCCACCAACTCGTTGCAGCTTTTGCTATGTTAGAAAATGTTTGCAGGGAAGAAGGAAAACATGGAAATAGTTTTTTCTAAGCGTCTATTTCATTTCTCATCATGTGGAAATGTTGTTTGGAGGATTTTGGAGCTATTTAAGAGTTGGAAAATATTTTTTCAATGTGTTGTAGACATCTAAATTTGGACACTTAATTTATCCAAATTCATCCCCTTTCGTCTTATTTTTGTTAATTAAGTAATACTGCTATTATTTAATTAATAACTTTAATTCTGCCAAATCCCTAAGGTATTTAATCAATAATACCTTATCTCTTCAATCCTCCTTTCATCAAATGAATTAATAAAATATGACATTTATTTAATTCCTCACATGTCACATCCTCCATCTTTTATTATCTAATCTTAATCCTTCTTCTAATCTCATCATTAGGATGTGCACATTAACCCTCGATTAGAGGTGTCACATCTCCAACTTTGTAAAGCTGGCCTCTAACTCTTACCCACCCAACCATCCTAATCCTTCACTAACTAGCCTAATCAAATTTCCCGCGAATTTTTTAATTCCTTTATCCTTCCAAAAGAATATAAAATTCCTTTTTCTCTTCCCCATGGACTTTGATTTGTCATATCAAGTCACATGTGGTATCTAACGTCAATCTTCTATTAATTGATCTAATCAAGCATTTACACAATCCTAATCACTTAATTGAGTCAACCCTATTAAAGGCTTTCTCCTTTTGGGCAAGGCATCTCCATTCCCCATGTGAATTTTTAATTCACATTTAATCCCCCAATGCATTTAAGGAATTTTAAATTCCTCCTCTCATCTCATGAGAATATTTGAGGAATTTTTAATTCCCCACTTGTCCTCTTACCTACATGGGGACAAGTACCTCCTTTATGAGGAGATCTTGTCCAATCCCAAGGTACTTTGTACCCCCCTCCATGTCATGTATTATCCTTCCACCTCATGTCCACTTCACATTTTAGGGCAATATCACATGCCACATGTCAAGATGTGAGGGCTTGTGAGTTTTCAACTCACCTTAGCCCTACATCTTGATCATTGGTGGCTCAATCTCAACCGTCCATTTCTTCTTGGAATTCTCAAAATTCTTATAAATACCCCCTCTTTTCTCTCATTTTGGAGATCATTTTGCTAGCCAAACTCTTGCAATTTTATTTTTCAATCTACACTTAGCCATTTTCAAGTTTTCATCCATTTTCACCCATCCTCACATCATCATTTAGCTTGCATCTTGTGCCATCCAAGGAGCATACACATCAAAGATCGAAGGGCCAACCAAAGGATCGATTCGAGACAAGATATAAGGTTTTATTTTGTTGTTCTTACTTTGTGTTGATTCAAACTTAGGCTAATCTTGAGGTGTAGGTTGTTTTGGTGTTTATTTGCACTCTTTAGTTTGCTGATCGTTTTCTAACACTTATATTCGACCTATCACATGTGCAAAAATTGTTTGAAGCTTTTTCAACACCCCTACAACAAGTTTTAGCATAAATTTGTCAAGTTGTTTGCTGCCAACATGAAAATGGTCTGCAGTTAGATATTATTTGAAGCAACAAGATAAACAGCCCAAAAATCAAATGAATTCCATTACATCATTGAGAATGGCTTGCAATTCTTCTCTTATCCATAAAAATTGAAGATCAATCACGTTTTTTGTATTTGGGGCAAATTTTCAAAGTGTTTGTAGGCTCAATACAATTGTTTCTTCATCTAGAAGCTTTCCCAATCTATTCCTTATGCCTTGGAACATTTTTGCAACATTTTAAGCTTCTCTAAAGTGCCAGTAACCAAAGAAATGGCTCAAATATGATACTCACAACCTGCATCTCATTCTTTTTCTATTGCAATGGTTAATGCACCATGTGAAGGTTGCAAATGGTCTATAGAGAATTTTGTGCCTAGGAATGAAGATTGAAGAAGGAAAGCATACATCCAGAAAATGGTGAAAATTTTTCAATTGGTAATAGAAGAATGCATAGAGGATTAATTGTCAGACAACTATTTGACAAAAAGCCAAATATTTGTTGAAAAAGAAGATATATTTTTCACTTTCAAAGTGAAAATACAATAGTAAAACTACTTTTACAAATAGGGTAAAAGGTTGCACAAGATTTGAAAATGCAAGAGGACAAGAACTTTTTAGTTGTAAGAATGAAGAGAAAGGAGGAGGGGAAATAGGGAGTAAAGAGGCATTCTTTGAATGCCAATTTGTTGCAGATTTAAAGGTTCAGTTAGTGACAAGTGTTAGACAGAGATTCAATCTGAATTTATTCTCTTTTTTATATTGTAGTTTTTGTCTCATTTGTGGGGGTCCCAAGTTTTCCAAGTCTTGGGATATTGTAATTTTGCACAAGGTTGTCTCTATATTAGGATTTCTTCAAATTTCAGGGTTCAATGTTGTAATCCATCTTTTAATGGCAAGCAAATTAGTTTGTAGATTATGATGAACTATGTCATATTGTAATGTTTCTGGAATGTATGCATTATATTTTTAATCAAAGTAATCAAGTTTTATGATGGTTTTTGTTGCACATTTGTTGTAATAGGCATATTGATTGATGACTCTTGTTCAAAGAATAGGTTAAAGTGTGCTCTCATTTTAAATGCTTAATATATTATGTTGCATTCAGGATCTATAAGAATGTTGCAGATGTGTCCTAAAGGGATCTCATTATTGTAATGTAGTAATTATTTAATGGTCATTGATTTTATGTTCAAGCTATTACCAGATAGGTTACTTCATTTTGACTTTGTTATGGACAAGACACTAGTTTAGTATGTTTCTTTTGTGCAAAACCTGGAAGGAATCACCATTTAAAAACATAAAGAATCTTTCCCATTTTCATGCTTAACTTATTTTTGGTTTTTTGTATCTTCATGGAGATTGAAGAACATAGAGGTTATGCCTGGAATGATTCGATTGTAACTTCTTTGTGTGTTTGAGATGAAGATTTTTCTTAATTTATTTGTTCTTAGTTTGGGTACAAGGTGCAAAGGGATCATGCCTAAATGTAATGAAATGCATAAAAACCTTTATACATTCATATGAGAAAAATCCAAATGTTAAATCCAAATGTTAGAAATCTGCAATGTATTGTTCAGTGCAAGTTCTATTATATGAGCAGATCTTTAAATAGGAACACCCTCTTGAGTCTTGTGGAGCTCAAAGTGCAGAAGGCTGATTAAAGCCTTGTTCGTTGGCCTTTCTTGTCCCCGATGTGATGATAGTGTTGAACCTTTGTCTTAACCCATTGATCAATTGGTTTTAGGCATTGTGACTTTCATTAGGTTTGGGGGTGCAAGAAAAATCACCAACAGGTACTTCAACAAAACAACAAATTACAACTTCAAAATACAAGTGCTCAATATATAGGAGCTTACAATGCATTAATTATAAATTTCTAAAATCGAATGCCAAAGGTTGAAGATACAACATGAATTTATTCTTCCACCTTAATGCTACAACTACTACATTAATTAGAGGAATTTAAGATAATAATCCTCATTTTACATTGATTATTTATTGATTATAACATCTTCCTACACAAGAAAATGCCATACATGTTTGTGTTACCTTAATAGGAGAATATTGGTTTCATTATTTGTAGGTATTTAGATTTGGGGTATTTCCTCCAATTCATCAAAGCAATCCCACATCCATATCTATACATTTATTTACAAAAAAATGATTATTATGGGCATTCTTTATAAAAATGGATATAATGGTTTATTTCTCATATTTTTAGATAATAAAGAGAAACATATGGCTTTTAGGCCCATGGAGGCATATGTGATGGTCATTTCAATGGTAAGATGTTGGTACATAAATTATTAATGGGATGATATTAAATCTAAAATGAAAAAATATGTACAAGGTTTTGTTAAAAAATACTTATCTTGCAAAACACATTGTAATCTCAAACATGCTCATGAGATTCTCCCATTCATTCTTCCTTGGTTATTTTTGTATGAGTTATATTTGGTGGGAAATATTGCCACCAACTCTTTAGAGGTCCATACTTTTATCACTACAACTATAAACTATTTTACAAAGTGGGTAGAGGCCATTTGTCTTAATTCTATGAGAGTCCTTATTCTTTGGCTTATGGCATTGATGCCATTATGCCTTTTGAGTTAGAGTTTTCATCACTGTGGCTATCCCCTTGAGACATTATTGATGATAACATAGAGGGATTATTAAGTGCAAGAGATAGAGAAATTAGATGAGTGATGTGTTCATGATTTAGATATTTTGAGAGTTAATTAGTGGTGACTAAAGAAAACCTGCAATAATAATATCATAGAATTATATTTTTAGATTGTTTATTTGTTCCTTCAAGAAAACATCAAAAATATGAGTGCAAGAGAAGAGTGAAGAGGCAAATTCCAATCAAAATGATTGGGACCATTTTGTATATCCAAGTATGGAACATGAGATTTTGGTTTACCTAGTATAGATGGAAAACCATTTAAAGATCTAATTAATATCATGCATTTTTTGTGCTACTATGATTTAGGTTTTTTTATCAAGTATATTGTTTATAATTTCAAATAATCATTGTTTCAAATGGATCTAGTCTTAAATGGTTTAGAATTTTAGATAGTTTTAATTTTTGGATGGTTACCTTTTTAAATTTCTTTAATTCTAAGTTGTTATATTTTCAAATGGCTATAGTTTTAGAGGGCTTATAGGTTTGTATAGCTTCATTTTTAGATGGTTTATACATTCATATGGTTTTAATATTTAGATAGGTTATATTTTCAAATGATTCTAGTTTTTAGATGGTTTACAACTTTAGTGGGTTTTAATTTTCACAGTATTGTAAATGGGTATAATTTTAAATAGTTTTAATTTTTAGATAGGTAACAATTAAGAAAATATTCTTTCAAACGGATAACATCTGAACTCAAGAAAATTTAGTTATTAAATATGTAGATACTTTAGGCATAAATTCTATGAAGACATAAATACGATTATCTAATCTAAGAAACTTTTAGCAACATTTCATCATGTAAAACAACTCTTAGAAAAGAACAAGAATGAGAGAAGAATAAAAAACCATGGAAAGAGTGACAAATGTATAACCTTGGAAATTCCTTTTAGGAGAAACTAAACCACCAAATCACATACACCCAATGTATTATTCAACAACAATTTTACAAGATATTTACAAAGCTATTATCCTTCAATGAGATCAACACTCTTAAATCCTAGAGGAAAATTAGCAACACAAGCCTATAAGAAATAATTCATAATACCTTCATCTCAAGCCCTCAATATATAGTCTTAAGGAGGCCAATAAAACCACCAAACTATAATACCATGGGGACAAAATACAGTAGAACCCAAACCTAATACCTACAAAACACAAGGAACAAACACATAGTTAGATCTAATGCAAGTAAGAATCAAGATTCCCCATGAAATCCATTAACAATGCTCAAACTAGGAAATATGATGAACAACACAATAAGAAAGCAGATGAAACCCTAATTAAGCATGCAAAATCTTTATCCCATGGGGGAATTGGTGTCATTTTGATGTGGAAAATGGCTCTTTCCCAATTCCTTGCAAGCTTGATGATGATTTGATGCTTCCTTGGAGAAAATCCCGCATAACCTAGCTAAGAAATGATAAAAATGGATGAAGAATGGATGAAGATGATAACTTTGGCTCCAATTCCCCTCCTAAATGAGCATAATGATTTTACATTGATTGTGGCCCCCCCAAACAAAT